>VDFB02323733.1:0-104322 GCA_007258455.2 Sequoia sempervirens | reverse complement strand
TCTTCAGTGTGGATCTTAAAGTAATGTGATGTGTGTCATTGATCTTTGTGAAGGATTATTAGGTTGCATTAATAGATTAAAAAAATTGAATCTTACATAGAGTTCATATCATTGTTTTACTGGTCAGGCGTTTATGTGTGGATGCCCATGTCAATCCACATTGTGAGAAGTCGAATGAAAAATCACACCTTTTCTATTAGAACAAGGTAAATTTTCATTGTTGTATCTTAGTGTTGCCTTGTTGTCATTAAGATTTCTTTGTCCATTTTACATCATGACATTGGGTCTTGCTTTAAGTGTTTGGCTTATTTCTTGAGAAGCCAAGGCACTTATTTATATAAAATAAGTTAAACTGGTTTAAGTTGGCTATTTAGGTGAAATAAAGCCTTGGTGTTGCATGGGTGAAGTACCTCACACTTTACACCTTTGAGTGATCTCCTCGTTGTGGATCTTAATCGCTGTGGGTCTTAGAGCAATGTGATGTGTGTCATTGATCTTTGTGAAGGATTAATGAGTTGGATTAATAGGTTCAAAAAAATGAATCTTACATGGAGTTCATGTCATTGTTCTATTGGTCAGACATTTATGTGTGGATGCCCATGTCAACTCACATTGTGAGAAGTTCAATGAAAAAGCCACACCTTTTCTATTAGAGCCAAGGTAAGTTTTCAATGTTGTACCCTAGTGTTGCCTTGTCATTGAGATTTCTTTGTGCATCTTGCATCATGACATTGGGTCTTTATGCATGTTTGTGGTGTTTGCACATGTGTGATGTATATAATGCCTAGTTGCCTATTCCTCGAGAATTTTCCCACATCACAAAAGTTATTTGGTAACCACATCTTAGCTCTAGAGGAATTGGTTTGGTTAGCATTATCTAACCCTTATTAATTTTTTGATGGTCTTGTTTCTTTCATGTAGCTACCACACCACATGTCACAATTTTATTTGTCTTAGTCTAATGGGTGGGCTAATTGCTCTACATTTTGTCATGTCTTTGTACACATATGCATGGATGGGCATAAACATAGTGCAACAAATTTATTTTTTTATTAAAAAGACTACAAGGACAAGGCTGTGCACACGACATTGTTGTAAGTGTGACAAAGAGGCATTTCGTTCTAGGTGAAGGCGATCAACTAGAAAATGATGAGTTAAGGGCCCAACCTTTGTGCCATGGACAAAAGGGTTCAACCATGAAAATAGTAATATCATTGTGCATGATGTCACAAAGACACTTAGGGAAAACTCAATGGTTTACATTTCCTTCTAAGTTAATGCTATTTGATGATCAAGACAATATACTTTGTTAATTCTCCTCAACTAGGTTTTGTGAACTCCTTTGTTGGGTCTCTAGAACATTGAAGAAGAAGGTTGATGTTGTTGATTAGTTATGAATCAATGTCAAATAAACCCAAATCAAATAAGCTAATTTTTTTTTATAATTGTTGCCAAGACAATTTTCAAGAATTGAACCTATTGAACAAAATGAAGGTTAATAACTTAAAATGCACTATTAAATCTAGCTATCAAATAAGAATAATACACTAACACACTACACCATCCATAAATTTAAATTAAATAACATTAATCAATGTACCTATATTTATGATCTAGAAATTAAGTAGAATATCATATTTAACATGTATTCCAATGGCCACATCATTTCATCTTTTGAAACCTTAATAATAGAATCTATCTATAGGTACATAGGACTTTAGTAAATAGAGAGGATTGATTTTTTTTAATAAAAAGGGTAAAAATTTATTCACTCAAAGAGATAACCAAAATACATCCAAGAAGAGAACAAAAAGACAGAGGTAACAAAGTACGTCCAACTAGTCGAAACCAAAGGAAACCAAGCCATCCCACCAATACACCAGAGTCCCATCAGGGACCAGACATATCCTCCTGAAGCAAACTTTGCAGCTTATTAACGCAGTCATTGGAAAGCTGCTCCCACTCACCCACCAACCAATCGCCCCTAAACTCAGAGGCCCATTTAGAGAGGCAATCAACCACATTGTTCCATTCACAAGGAATGTGAACAAAGGTCACCACCTCAAGCATACTACATAATTGATGAATATGACGCACAATAGAGGATACTTTCCATTCTACACCTTCACTATTCTGCCTATTTAACAAGTTAATCACAATTTGTGAATCAGATTCACAAATGATTCTACGCTAACCAAGGGCACATGATTTTTCCAAAGCAACAAGAATAGCCCAAGCCTCCATGAAATTATTAGTTTGGATACCACGATACTTGGAGAAAAAGAAGATGATAGCTCCAGTACTATCCCTTACCAAACCACCCACACCCGCATAACCAAGATTTCCTCTAGAAGAGCCATGAGTATTAATTTTGAAAGTCCCATCAAGAGGAGGAGACCAGTTACCTTCTCTCTAGATTTCCTTTGGGATGTCTTTTTCCAATGGCATGCACCTTCATCGAACTGATACCATTCAATCCTAGGCTCAAGAACACCCTAGCCTCCTTGGCATTCAGAGGAGTACCAACATCACATTTAGCTGAAATAGTATCCTGAATCATACCAATAATACATTGCTAGACCTGAGCAACCACCATCTTTTTATCTTGAAAAATTCTCTGATTAATAAAAAGGGTAAAAATTTATTCACTCAAAGAGATAATCAAAATAGATCCAGGAAGAGAACAAAAAGCTAGAGGCAACAAAGCATGTCCAGCCAGCCAAAACCAAAGGACACCAAGCCATCCCACCAATACACCAGAGTCCCATCAAGGACCAAACATATCCTCCTGAAGAAAACTTTGCAGCTTATTAACACAGTCATTGGGAAGCTGCTTCCACTCATCCACCAACCAATCATCCCTAAACTCTTAGGCCCATTTAGAGAGGCAATCAACCACATTGTTCCATTCACAAGGAATGTGAACAAAGGTCACCACCTCAAGCATACTACATAACTGATGAATCTGACACACAATAGAGGATAATTGCCAGTCTATACCTTCACTATTCTGCCTATTTAACAAGTTAATCACAAATTGTGAATCAAATTCACAAATGATTCTATGCTAACCAAGGGCACATGATTTTTCCAAAGCATCAAGAATAGCCCGAGCCTCCATGAAATTATTAGTATGGATACCACGATACTTGGAGAAAAAGAAGATGATAGCTCTAGTACTATCCCTTACCAAACCACCCACACCTGCATAACCAAGATTTCCTCTAGTAGAGCCATCAATATTAATTTTCAAAGTCCCTTCAAGAGGAGGAGAACAATTACCTTCTCTCTGGATTTCTTTTGGGATGTCTTTTTCCAATGGCATGCACCTTCATCAAATTGATACCATTCAATCCTAGGCTCAAGAACACCCTAGCCTCCTTGGCATTCAGAGGAGTACCAACATCACATTCAGTTGAAATAGTCTCTTGAATCATACCAAGAATAAATTGCTAGACCTAAGCAACCACCATCTTTTTATCTTGAAAAATTCTTTGATTTCACTCCAGCCAAATCTTCCAAAGAATACATGAAGGCCCCACATACCATGCCATTTGGAGATGAAAATAAATGGCAGGGGGTCTTCCCAAAGACCTCCAAAACTATGGGAGAGATAAGGCATGCACACAAGGATGCCTCCAGATCACCCACCATAAATGCCAAATAAGTCTAGAAAAAGAGCATTAGAAGAAAATATATGAGGACTACTCGCTACTCCCACATAGAAAACAAAAAGATGACCCTTGAAAGCCCCTCTTCAGAAGATTGTCCCAAGTAAGAAATATGTCTTGAGCCACTAACCAAAGGAAGAAGTTACACTTGGGCCACACAGACTTGTTCCAAACAAACCCCTTTAGAATCTGGAGCCCAAGCCAAGACATCCCCTTGTTGTAAAGAGCAACAAGCTCTCTCTGCCAAAATCTTACCCAACTGAACACGCTCCTCAACCAACCCCCAAAGAGGCTAAAGATGACAACCTTTCCATCTAAACACCTCCACTTGACCCAACTGATCCAAAACTTTGAAATCACTAACCTTCGACCATCCATCCTCCAAAAAAAGGGAGCCCAAATTTTGCTTGAGTGCGGATTAGAGGAGAATAAAGGGGGGAATCCATCCCAAGAATCAAGCCAAAAAAGAGCATCATCCCTCTTATTAAGAATCCAAAAGCGCACCTAATTTATCAAGCTAGCTCCCCGACAAAGAGTTTCCCATATCATAGATCCCTTACCCTCCAGAGGGTAACGAGGAATGTCCTTTGTCATGACACCTCTCAAATATTTAACCCTGAGGATTTTAGCCCAACTTTGATCTTGATTAAAACACCAACATTAGTAGAGCTTGGCCACCAAAGCCTGACCAATAATGGCTGCTTGACGAAGACCCAAACCCCCTATTGGTTAGGCCTACAGATAGACTCCCACTTAACAAGACTCCACTTCTTGGAGTCCAAGCCACCAGACCAAAGAAACTATCTAGAGAGTGCATCAATCTCTCTAATGAAGCTCACTAGAGCAACTTGAACCATACACCTATAGAGGGGAAGTGCCTGAACCATAGCCTTAAGCAACAAAATCCTCCTAGCAAAGGACAACCACCGACAATTCCAATGGCTGACATAATTTCTAAAATTGTCTAGAATAAGCTGCCATGTCATTCTAGGCAAAGGGGCCACAGAGAGTGGAATACCTAAATACACAAAATGAAGATTTCCAATTTGAAATATGAGAATGTGAGCAATCCTTGATTGAATAAGCGGAGGAGTGTTGAAGAAAAAAATTGAGGATTTACCTTCATTAATCTTCTGCCCCAAAGCTGCAAGATAAATGTCCAAGGCCTTCCTAAAGTTGTTCACTTTCCTGATTTTGGCCATACCCATAAGGGCAGTATCATCCACAAACTGAAGATGGGTCTGAGGATCTAAACCATCACCCCAAGCCTAGCTATGAATCATCCCTTGCCTCGAATGAGACTTGAGAAGTCTACCTAAACCCTCAACCATAATAATGAAGAGGCAAGGAGATAGGGGATCACCCTGCCTAAGCCCCTTGGAAGCACTAAACAAGGAAGAGAGCACCCCATTAATCAGAACAGAGTAAGAAACTGACATGACACAACTCATCACCCAGTTAATCCAGTCCTTAGCAAACCCAAACGCACTCAAAATCTTGTGAAGAAAGGACCATCTGACCCCATCATAAGCCTTATGCATGTCGAATTTAACAAACATAGCCTCCTCATTAGACACCTCCATGGAGTGAAAATATTCAAGTGCAATCACAACACCATCCTGAATATACCTACTAGTCACAAATCCCCCTTGCTCCTTAGAGATACAACTACTAAGCCAAGGCTTCAATCTCTCAAAAATCAACTTAGCAATGGTTTTATAGACAACGCTACACAAAGCAATTGGCCGAAAAAGATCAAAAGAATTAGCACCCTCCCATTTGGGGATAAGATCCAAGAAAGTAGAGTTCATGGATTTTAACATTTGCTTACTATCTTGAGATTCCTATACCACCTCCAAAAGATCCCATTTGATAATTTCCCAAAATTCTTAGAAAAACTCAACAGGAAACCCATTTGGGCCTGGGGCATTACCTTTCTTCATGCTGAAAACAACCTCCTCTAACTCAACAAGAGAAATTGGCTGACAAAGTTCAATATTGGCTTCATAGGATACCACAAAAGGAATACAAGCCAACACCTAATTCACCTCATCAGAAACCTCATGAGCGTCCTTAGAAAATAAACAAGAAAAGTACTAAATGGCCTCTTGAGAGATGTCATTACTAGAAGATAGTTGAACACCTTGAGATGAAAAAATATAGGAGATTAGATTCCCATGACCTCTAGCTTTGACTGGGTTGAAGAAGAAGGCGGTATTCTTGTCTCCCTCCTGCAGCCAACCAATCCTTGATTTTTGCTTCCAAAACAACTCCTCTCACAACTCCCATTCAAAAATCTTTGCGAAGGCAACTGCTTTTACCTTAAGAGACTTTCTAGTGCAACCATGGTCTTTGTTCCACCTTGAGATGATATCCAAATGATTTTGAGTTGTTGGGTATATGCAGGATCATCATGGAAAAAGCAGGCCCTTAAGTGGCAAAAAATTCAAAAAAATCAGAGTTAGGCAACTTGACGTAAAAATTTGAATAAGTTATCTATATTATCTCAAAAATATATATGAATAGAATCTTTAGCAAATTGAATGTAGTTTCTAAACTACTAGGTTTATTTTAAAAAAAAATCTATTTGGTGAAAATTTGAAATTTCAATGCAATAGTACTTAAATTTTAGGGAAAAATAAGAAGTAGGTGTCTGCTTTGACCACCCTAACCACAATAAAATGATAATATTTTTTATAATATTTTAGATATAAGTAAAGGACTCATGTATCGATGTGATGCATATTTTTTTGTAATTTTTTTCCAAGTAAATAATTAATTATGAATTTTTTATTACAACTTTTAAAAAATATAAAAACTCATATGTCTGACCACCTTAACTTGGTCAAAGCTTAATGAAATTCATTTTTTTTTTCAATCCTATAGTATGCAAAGCATAGAATGTGACACATGTTTTGGATTCAAAAAAAGTGATACCATTTGAAAGCTATATATGTTTTTCAATCAACTTATCAATCGGGACTTTAGTCATAATTCAAATAGAAAATGAATAATAATAATTTATTAAATTCAAAGTAAAGCATAATTTATATTGGTGGAAATTTGAGAATCTCCTTTAAAAACCCTTTTTGTTTCATCAATTTTGGGTAAAAAAATTTCGTCAGCCACATGGGCCATCATATCACTTGCATATCGCCACTTTTTGGCCCATCGTGATCCTGCACATACCCTATTGATTTTTCTTTAAAGACATTCCCAAAGCATTCCCTGTTCCACTTCTTTAGTTGAACTTTCACAGAATGAATACTTTTAACAAAAGTGTACATGGTAGTCCCATGCGATGGTAAACCATCATACCACCAAATCTTAACAAGTTCTTGCAAAGAGGGGTCCCACAACCACATTAACTAAAATTTAAAAGAAGGGTTCTTGGAACTTTCATGCCCATGCACAAAGATTTTTATAGGCCAGTGATCAAAACCACACCAATCAAGAATTTCAGAGTTGGATATCCATTGATAGCCTAACCAAAAACTGGAGACCAAAAACCTGTCCAGCCTTTTAGATATAGAATCAACACCACATCTCCTATTACTCCAAGTGAACAAACCATTGAGAGGCTTAATATCAATCAAATTCAACTGAGAAATATTAATACTTAACAAAGCAGAAGAGGGATCCAACTAGTCCAAACCACCTCTCTTCTCCTCAAGATTAAGAATAGAATTAAAATCCCTAGCCACCACCCATGGAAACAAAGGAGCCAAGGATCTTAT
Source organism: Sequoia sempervirens (assembly GCA_007258455.2). Lineage (NCBI taxonomy): Eukaryota > Viridiplantae > Streptophyta > Pinopsida > Cupressales > Cupressaceae > Sequoia > Sequoia sempervirens. The sequence continues at coordinate 96,914 of VDFB02323733.1, read as the reverse complement.
GTACCTTAAGTGATCCCACAAACACGCCTTACCAGGCAGATCAGTAGGAGCATATACATTGGAAAGCAACGAGATTTCTCCAGTTTCAAAGCTCGAAGCAACCATGGAAAGAGAAGATCTAATCACAATCTACCACAAAGGAGAGATTTTTTGAGAGTCCCAAAAGAAAATGATCCCACCAGCACTACCCTGTGCACCAATGCTTTGACATTGACCATGCCACCAAAGATTGGAAGAAATCTTAATCACACTCTCAATAGATAATTTAGACTCCTGAATAAAAATGACATCAGGGGAATGATTCTTAATCATTTGTCAAACAACCTTTTGTCGAAGGTTGTTGTTCATACCCCATACATTCCAAGAGAGAACAATCATTTATGGGGTTTAGAAAAGTGGGAGTCAAGAGGCTTAACATAACCCTACTCAACAAAGTTCTCACCCACTATCCTGATATTGTCTTAGTCCTTCTTCCTTCCAACCTTGGAAGGCTTCTCTGAGTAGTCCTTCTTTAGGTTTTTTGATGGAGACCTAATGGAGAAGAAGTAGAGGGCCTCTTACCCAAATCCTGAGTTGTACCCAAATCTTGTGAATCCATACAATTTGTAGGAGGGATAGAATCCCCCTCCAACCCTATCAGAATGACTGGTAACGTGGGAGAGTCCAAGACCTGATCAAGAGGTACCATAGCACTTGGCTCCACATATTGAATGTCATTCCCATCCATATGAGAACTCAACTGCTCAGCCACACAAACATTATCAATGGAAACACCCTTATTTGGGCCAACTCATGCTGTTCCAAATCTTCAAGGGCCTCGAAATGATTAAAACTTGCATCCTCTTGCCTATCCTTAAGGGTTCCTTTTTTGCCTCTACCCTTATTGTGAGATTTCACTGGAATAAAACCCTCCTCATTAGTTTCTCCTTTAGACATAGGGGATTTACCTTTCTCCTTTGAGGGATCTAAGAGTGGAGGCATCCTAGCAGATGCCTCACCAGAAGAAGAGCTAGAAAATTGAAACTTAGGACACTTTTGTTGCAGGTGACCATAAGCATGGCAGATTCTACAATGAAAAGGCATAGTCTCATAGTCTAACTGTTGGATCCAAGAAGAGGTTCCAACCTTCAACTCTAGTGAATTAGGTAGTGGATTTTTAAGATCAATCTCAACATAGATACGAGCTAGAGACAAAGCCCTCCAATCTAAAGTTTGTTGTGAAGGTCCCACTGACTTACCAAGAAAAAGTGCAATACTATGTAAAATATCATTCCTCCAATACTCAACCAGAAGCCAAGGAAGTAACACCCATACTGGAACCCGCAATGGAAGCTCTTCAGTTGGGTTGAAACCCATGTGCCAAGGTTTCAGGAATAGACCCACTTGATTGTAAGAGTAAGGCCCTCCTTCAAAAGCCTTATGTCGATTAGCAATACATGAAAAAACCACCATGAAATACCCATTTGTCGCTTGCAAAACATCCATGTCTCCCTCTGGATTCCAGGAATGGTAAGCCCAAGATTCCAAAAACGGGAGAGAAACCCTTATTCCCATGAACTTGAAGATGAGAGCATGATTCTCCCAATTTGCAACATCCTCAACAATAGATTCTGGCTGGATAACCAAAATAGGGCGAGTCTTGCTCCTTGCCAAGTAGCCATTCATTTTCAAAATCCAAGAAAATTTAACAAGAGAAGACCTCGCACCATTGGTAGCATTGAATTTGAAATCATCATCCATATTTGCAACGTTTGGGGTAGAAGCGACCCCTATAACAACATTAGAGAAGGACATACCAAAAGATCCAAAAAGGAGAACCTCTGAGTCCAAAAACCACCATAAAGCAAAGCACTGAAGACAAAAATTAAATCCCAACGCAGCGCAAAGAGAGAAAAATCAATAGAAAAAACACCCCCCGAACAATAAACAAAACCGACCCCACAAGAAAAGGACCACAAACCAAGCACGAGCAGCAACGACAGGCACATGCAAAGGAAAATGATTACATGTAGGTCACAACCATGGAGGCTGCAGGCCTGCACCAACTCACTCGTGTGCACCCAACCATTAGATCAATAATCCCTATTGAGGATTGATTTTATTAATTAATTAGTTTAATATTTTTATTCATCTCAATTCAAGAAGGAAATTAGTTCATGAAATTTAATTAGATATATTTGTCTATCCCGTACTAATTTAATTCACCCCTAGGTTAATTTTAATAAATAAATTGATTAGTTTAATTCTATTATTTTTTTTTTGGTACAAAGTACTTGAAATAGTAAAATAAGGCGGGGGTATCATAATCATAACTAAATTAAATAATTTAATTTAGGTTTTCAATGAGTGTAATTTCTATTGTATATTAAATCTAAACACAAGAATTTATAAATTAAAAGAGAAAATGATTTCACATCACTTGGATTTAACCTAATTTTATTTTTTATTAATTAAATTTTATTAATCCAATAGAGAATGAGAGTTTATAAAACTATAATATACAAGCTATCTTTTCATTTTCAACCTATTGTTTTTATAGGAAAGGGAATTTGTAGGAAGAAGGAAGCAATTTCAAGATCCGGGAAAGATTTTTTGCTCCTCCCTTTCCATTGGTTTACATTGTGAATATGGGGTGTTTTCTTGTTTGTTTTAGGTTGTATAGATGTTTCTTTTCATTTTTATATATTTATTTCTTTTTGTTTCCTTTAACTATGATTGCAAGTTATAGAGCATGATATATTCATTCATTTTTAGATATAGCCTTGTAGATTTAGAGTGAAGTCTTTGGGGAGCTTAGATTTAGATTCCTCTTGTTTTTATAAAGTCTTATAATATAGATTTTTTATAAATTTTTATACAAAGCTTCAAATTAATATTACTTTTCTTGTTCTTTGGTTAGCATGAGATAAAATCTCCCTGTATCTTTTTGTTGAAAGTATAAATCAATGCGAGAATATATTTTCTTTTGCAATATATATTGTTTTGAAGATAACCAATTTTCACTTTCTACCATTTTAGAGTTGTTGTTTACCATTTCTCCTTGTGTTATTTTATTGCATTTATATATACTAAAATTTAATAGACTTTTATTTATTTTACTTTAAAAAATCAAAATTTTAAAAAATAGAATGCAAGTATAGAAGGGGGTTGGTGACTGCCATAGTTGCCCCTCCCATAGAGGGAGGAGGGCCACAACCCCCCCCACAATTGTAATATGGGAGGGGTATTAGCCCTCCCATGCCTATATGGAGAGGTGGCAACCTATGCAAGTTGCACCCATCCATTGAGGGAGTTTCTATTTTTTCATATATATTTTTGTTAAAAATAAAATCCAAATCATATAGCTCATATTAAAAATTATTTTTTTGAGGAGAATAACAATAAATCCTCAATTCATGGCAAGATGAGCGGTAGTTCAAATTTTAATTCGGGCGAGGGCGCGGCTGAGGGAGATTCTGGTGTAGACGATGATGATGACGAAGATGGATTTAGGGTTTTGCAGAAGGATCTTCTTCCTTCTGTGGTTCGTGATTTTGTTGGATGGGTGTTTCTGAAGGATGGGCCGCTTTTGGTGAGTTTTCACAACCCTTTTTGTAGTCTATGGGTGGCTGAGGGAGCTTTTCATGGATGAGATTTTGCTCTATGCCTCTCTGTTTATCTCTTCCCAGCGTTGGGAGTGGTTGCTCCTGTGTTATCTTATGTTTACTCCTTAGAGGATTCCTGACTTGGTGTTGTCTTTGCTGGCCAGTCTTTGGTTTCCAACCGACAATTGGACTTTCCTACTTATTATTTTGGTTTGGAGCCTTTATTGGGTCGTTGTCCCCTATTTTGGTGTGGCATTGCTACTCGGGTGAGGAGTTCTTCCTCCTTTTTCCATCAAGGGTGTTGTGTGCGCCTGCCTTGGTGTTCGCTGGTGGTTGCTATTGAGGGAGCAGGTGTTTCCTTTCTTCTTCTAAACCTGGCTTTTCCCCCATGTTTAGTGGTGTTTTTCTTTTGTGGTTGGGGGCTTATGTTTCTGAAAAACCCTATTCTTTATGATAGTGTGATTGGTATCTCAGATGGATCTATCCTTCTGGCCATTTCTTGCGATGGGGATGTACTGCCTTGTTTGTTTTGGACTGGTTGTTGTTGCTTTTGGTGTGGCTTGAGGGGTTTTGCGGGTGTGGGAATCTCTTTAGTGCTTGACCAGTTTAGGATGGTGAGTATTCTTTTGCTTTTGGTGACTCCCCTTTGTTGGTGTAATGATTGGTTTTCCTGTTGGGAGTGTTCTCTTTGGTTTTGGGGTGAATTTCTACCCTTTGGTGCTATGCTTTCGTAGCCCCCTTTCCTGTTTATGGTAGTTATGGGTTTTGTGAGCCTTAAGAGGTTGATCTTTAATGTTTTTTTGCTATGATGGTTGTTGTGGGGTGGTTTTTTTCCCTCCCTACTATTGCTAGAAGTGTCTGTTTGGAGGGCAAAGGAAGTCCCCTAAGAATTTGGATGGTTCTGTTCCCCTTGTGTTTTTTAATGCTTGCTATGTGGAAGAGGTGTGTGTCTTTCTTGGAGGACATTTTCTGTGGGTTGGTTCTCTTGATTGGGTGGTATCCAATGTTCTATTTCAAGACCCAAATTCTCATGAAGCTTAAGGGCGACTCTACAATTTTTGTGGAAGAGTTCCTGTTTGTTGAGATGGTGCTGGATCATATTAGTTCAGTGGACATTTTTTTTCTAAATTTATTCTTAGTTGCTTTGGAGTTGTTGTTGTCTGGGTGGTATTCAGAGATTATTTCGAAGACCCAGATGCTTTTGCTGCCTTTGGATGCTAAGTTCATTCTTTTTACTATAGTCTGTTCCTTCTCTTTGGATATTGGGTCTTCTTTTGAGGTGGAGACCTCTCATATGGAGGTGGAGTCCTCTCCTTTTTTGGTTGAGGTGTGTTCTAAGGTTGAAGGTTCTCTCCTACATCTCCCATTGACGCGGATCCTATTCCTATTTAGGTGGAGTGCTAGTTTGTAGGTGACTTGCGGTTGTTGTGGCAAGGATGAGCTTGTTTTTTTCTCCTATAGAGGTGGAGAGAACAACTGGTTGATGTGGGGAATAGTTTGAGCTTTGAGTGTCTGTGGTGACTTCTCCTATAGAGGTGGAGAGGGAATGTTGTTGGGCTCTATTTTTTCTGCTCATGTGGTTTTCTATGACTTGGAAATTTCAGACAGTGGTATGGAGAGTTTGATATTCCTGAATGATTGGTTTGTTGTTGCCTGGTTGTTGCAGGAAATGTCATTGGGTTCAAGGTCCCTGCCAAAACCTGGTTGTAAAGGGTTTAAGGTCCCTTCAAAACCTATGGGTTCAATGTACCTATAAAATATTGGTTTTTTTAGATTTTTGGTTCCCTTCTATTCTATTTTTGGCAGCTGGGTTTTACTGATGGTTTGGGCTATCCTACTAATCTTTTGAAGTAATGTCTTTGTTTCGCTGTTGGTTGTTCTTGAATTTTTATTTTGGCAGCATGATCATCCTTGGTGGGTTTCAAGTCCCATCAAAACTTGTTTGTAAATGGTTTCAGGTCCATTCAAAACCTTCTTTTCCCATATTCTCAAAACAATAAATCCTCAATGAAATAGGTCTAATAACTATCATAAAGCACATATATAAATACACATATTCCTTTTTTTCCTTCTGAAATTTCCATATGACTAAATGAAGTATACATGATAGTATACACATACATCAAATTTCTCTTAAACACAAAATAAACAATAAATCTTCACTTGAAGTTTGAGATGGGTAATATCAATAGAACTAAGTTAAACTAGTTTAACAAATTATATATGTAACTATAATATTTTGATTTTCCTTTAAAATTAGTTGATTAATTTATGTATTCTCCTTTGTTCATTTCTAGGCATACAAGGGAATAAGCGATAATAAAATATTTAGACAAGGGTAAGTGCAAAAATGCAGGGGACCAAAAAGTGGCCACACTACTTTTTGGTCCCATACAAGACATAACATGAGCACATTATAATGTGCTCATGCTATGTAAAACATGAGAAAATAGCAAAGAGGCCGAACTCATTTGAACTCAGTGTCTCACTTGTAAAACAATTGACAACGACCATCCAAGAGCATTCTTGCATTATGAAGTCACCAAATCATCATCAAATCATTGCCAAGATGTTTCCTTGACATCCTTGAGTTTGAGGAGGTAATTTTTTTTAGTTTTTTAATTTAATAATTCAATTAAATAACAAGATAGAAATGGTTTTGAGTGAATTTTGTTTAATTTCCAAGAATTGAAAATCCATCACCAGTTCATGAAAACCCTCATTCACCAATTCACAAAAACCTCGGTGAAGAAAAATCGTAGCAAACCCCTTTGATAATGCCTCAACATCCTCTTGAGAGACAAGAAAACATCATAGGGAAAGTGTAAAACAACAAGAAAGAACTTGAAACAATAATTGAAAATTTGAGAGACCCAAGTGGAGGAACCTCTCATCAATCTATCCTCACCACTTCATTGAAATTTATCATCTCTCACATAGATTCTATGAGTGGTCAAAATCAACACCTAGTCAAACAAGAGGGAAGAAGCATCACAATTTTATGTTGAAAATTTATCCTCTGAATAGATAAAATAAAATAAATATTAAAGTCTGACTTGTGTGCATTGTTCACTAACCCACAAACTAATGCACCCTTACATGACACTTGTAGGAGATTCCCTATCCATTTGTGCTAACAAAAAGGGATAAATAATAGTTTTTTGGATAGGTGGTGGATGGTTTTTGACCATACTCCATGCAATAAGAATGAGGTTTTGTAGTAATTTTTGAGGAAACTTTGTTGCTAGTTTGTCCTAAATGAGATCCCAAACTACTTTGAAATGTGAGAGTTCTAGGTTAGAGGTGGGGCTTTGCATAGAATAGAGTGTGGACACAACATGCCCAAAACTAGGCACAAAGATCCCTTGCTAGGCCAAACATTGAGCATGTCATGATCCCTTTCATTGTGAAGGAGAGTTTTGAGGTCGAAACCCTACAATGTATCAACTCACTCACTCAAACCCTTTTACAACACAATAGGGCTCTAGCATAGGTTGATGATCCAAGTCTCAACAATCACCTCACATATTTCTAGACTATGGGTCTCTTTGTGATCATAGGTTTGAGGATGTTCAAGATGTAGTGGTTAGCAACAAGGCACATCTATATTGGATCAAATGGTCTTCACAAATGAGCTGCTAGATGAGACATTTGGCATTGATAGAGTTAAATTTGAATTAGATCAAGTTCAACTTACTATATTTTATTTTGAAATGTAAGATTAACTAAATTACTAAATTGATTGTAATCAAATTTGAGGGTTAGAGTGTTCACCCTACGTCTGGTAGTGCTTTAGGTCTTGATTACACAACGACGTTGAGTCCACATGTATGTAATTAGTAAAGAAATAGAAAATATAATACTGTAGTGTAGAAAATTGCACTCCCTTGTAGGTGATAGTACAATTTCATGCTTAGTTTGGACCTATTCTAGTGACCTTACATTTATGCATTTTCACCCTTCCTAAATAGGCCCTAATTCCCTTTATTATGCATCCCAAGACCTATTTTTATCATTTTTTAACATTAAAACATGCATTGAATAAATGCATTCAAACATTGATATTCATTGGATCATGTGTGTCCTAGAATTATAGGCTAGGACCCATTCACCCATGGCGAATGGGTCCCCTTTAAGTGCTAAGAATCATTTTTAAATATGTTTTTGGTGGTATTTTAAGGTCTCATATTCAAATTGTAAATGTCAGCTATTGGGATCTATTATTCAAGAAATTAGAGAAATTCCTATAAAAGCCTAATCTTTTCACCATTTCAAACTAGATCAAGAAGAGAAAAAAAAAGAGATAACATTCAAGCAAGCAAAATTTAGAGTCTAAGAGCAACATTGTTTGTAATTACAGGTCTTGAAGTCCATTTGCAGATTTTGATCAAGCTTTTGTCACATGATTGAAGGTTAATTCCAATAGAAGGACATGATGTCTTCTAGGTGTGGGAGATACATTTGGCCATCTCCTCTAACCTAATGACTTGTTTCCTAGTGTTCTCATCTTCAAGATTCATTCTACTAGAAACATATGACAAGGTATCATTGTGTTTCAAATTTTTTTAGGGTGTTTTGACTTCTCCCTAAGTGAATCTTATCCTTATCATATAGGAATCATACTGTAATGCACTTGAGTAGGGTTTCTTTGTATTTTAGCTCATAACAACCTTAGATGCACTTAAGGTTAGGGCTCACACTAATCTTTGTCTTTTATCAAGGTTTAATTACAAAACTTGGGGTTTGATTGAGGCAAACCCCCATACAAACAAATAAAAAATTTCTATTGTAGATTTATTATAGGTTTAGATCCGAAGATGACGATTTGCAAGTATAGGAGCAAAGTGCAGATAGAGGGCTACAACTTCAATTTTTGTAGCTTTGGAAAGGACCACAAGGACCCATTTGCCCAAGGGCGAATTAGTCCTTGAGCAGACCTCAAAATAAGATTTTGGTGACAGGTGCATGCCATCAAACCCTTCTCAAATCTTCCTACAAACTATCATTTCCATTTCTATACATTCAAGAATTTACATTTTAGGTATTAGGTCTTTTTGTTCATTATGTTTTGAGCATTTCAAATCATTTAGTTTGGTTTCATATTTGTCCTATTATCCTGAGGACTGAGATCCAGGTCCGATTGACTCACCATTGAGATTGAAAGTCAATATTTACACCTTATGATCTCTTTCCTAATGAAATCCATGGGGAAAGGCGCCTATTAAGATCCCTAAGGTTTTGTGAACACACACAATCATAAAACTTGTGGGGATCCCTTTTCCCTACATTTCAAATACATGCAAATATTTTAACCTTATATGAATGGTAATATCAAAATTCACATTGGATGTTGAACAAGTTGATGTAAGGCCTATTAAAAGGTGCAAGACAATTGAGAGGGGGGGTGAATCAGTTGTCACCAAATTCAAACTCAAAATTCAAAACACTTATCAACTTCACAACCACATAATTCTATTATTAAGTATGAACATGCAATGTAGATAACATTAAAGAAAATCAACACAATGAACACCGGATTTTACATGGAAAACCCAATGAGGGAAAAACCATGGTGAGGATTAACTCACAATATAAAGTAATAGCAAATTGAATACAAGAGGCTCACTGCCCAAAAACAAAGGCTCACTGCCTACAAAAAGGAATCACTGTCCAACAAGGAGGCTCACTACCTACAAATACAAAATATTACAGTAAAAATACACCACAACAGATTACACACATCCGCAACCTTGATTAGAAGAATTGTAGACACTGTCGGCTCATTGCTTTCATGAACCTAACACAGTAAAGTACTGTTGCCTCAATTCACTTTCGCACAACTCTGCTCTTCAAACTTGTGGATTACTTGATTGGTTCATTCACAACATCTCAAATTGTATTTGTACCCTCTTCAACCTTAGAAAATTTCTCCAAGGTCGGCTACATACGCTTCATTTCATAAATTAAAATTAGGTCAGCAACTCAACATTCCTGCGGTGGAAAGGAATGGGAGTGGACCACACCAATACTTAACTACAACCCAAAACAACGTCTTGGATCAAACACACGCTTCCTTAATTAAATTTTTAATCCTTCATATGAAGTGTAAACACCAGGTCGTCCAAACCTAATGAAAACACAAATGAACATTGAAGTACATGCTTTCCAACAAGAAGATAACACACAAATGACATAACATGCTTCATTATGCACAAGAACACATCTCAGATACCTTCAGATACATCCGCACCAAGTGAAACAACCTTCAAACATAAAACACCTTCCAACAGTCCAACCAGAGTGTACAAATGCACATCAAAGCTTTGGAACTCACCTTCTGGAGCATGAAACCATGAACACCTTCGCCAAAACACAAAGACCACCATTACAATACATATTCCAAATCCGCAAGACATGAAGCAAATCAATAGAGGATTGTGAAGTAGAAACATTTCTCCTAGTCCACAAATAAACAACTTTTTCAAACTAGTTCACACACCAGTTCACACAACTTTCACACTCCATCAAACTAGAAGCTAAAAAATCAAGAGATGTCACCAAAAAAATTCCCAAAAACAACCCTTCAGATCCACACAAACATAGGATCAACATAGAAGAAACACAAAGCACATACCAAAGCACATTTTGAACACAAACATAACTCTAACTTCACTCTTTATTAATTTTATCAAAAGCACTTGGTAACCCATTATTTCAACACATCTACAACATCATAAGGATAGCTCTATGTACTCACATCTCAACAACATATCAACTATACATGCACAATCTGTAACATCCTGTATTGTGTTGACATCAATGACAACATTAATGACAGCACCACCAAACTAGCTCATACTTGCAGCAATCTCCCCCTTTTTCATTGATGGCAACAAATTATGTGAAAAAACATCAAAGACAATACTCTTTTTTTTTTTTTTCAGATTAGACAATCTACACATAATTCCTACATTCCAGGCAAAGACCTTCTCTTTCTTTTACTATTTTTCACATGACTCTCTCTCCCCCTTTGACATCAATGGAAAAGATCAAAAGCTCTGATCACTCCCCCTTAGGAGTGCACCCATACAACTCATACTACAATAGTGAAAACTTTCTACTCCCTCCATGGAGTAGACCCATTCATCATTCAAGATAAATGAGGAATCTGTGGATCCACTAGACTGATGCACCTCCATGTGCACCTAGTTCGAAGGACCAGTGACCCGCAACTTCTCCCTGAGACACTCAAAAGTATCCTTCGGAAGAGCCTTAGTAAATATATCTGCAATATGTTCCTTTGTAGACACATTCTCCAACCTGAATTTATTTTCCAATTCCTTCTCTCTCAGGAAATGATATCTGATAGATATATGTTTTGTTCTTGAATGCATTACCAAATTCTTTGAAATGTTTATAGCAGTTGTATTGTCACAAAAGATAGGTATAGGCTCATCACATATCACTTCAATATCCTTTAGTTTTTGCTTCATCCACAAAACTTGTGTGTAGCAAGATGCTGCAACAATATACTCTACTTCTATAGTGGATAAAGGAACCAAATCCTATTTCTTACTTAACCATGAAACCAATCTTCCACCAAGAAAGAAAGTACCTCCACTGGTACTCTTCCGGTCATCCACACAACCAACCCAATATGCATCGGTGTAAGCACTTCAAGTGAAATCAATATCCTTAAGATACCATAAGCCATAATCCGATGTACCTTTGAGATATCTGAATATCCTCTTCACAGTTGTAACATGTGCTTCTTTAGGTTCTACTTGAAATCTAGCAACTAAACATACTGCATGCATGATATCCGGTTTGGTAATAGTAAGATACATCAGTCCACCTATCATAGATCTATTTTTTCTCTGATAAGCTTTAGCAGATTCATCATCTTTACTTAGCTTACATTTGGTCACCATAGGGGTACTAACTGGTTTGGAGTCATCCATTCCAAACTTATTTAATGACTCTTTCACATATTTTGACTGTGAAATGAATATCCCCTTATCAGTTTGATTTACTTGAAGACCAAGAAAGAAATTCAACTCACCATTCATGGACATTTCAAATTCTTTTTGCATTTCCTCTACAAATATCTTACACATACCTTCATTTCCTCCAAAAATGATATCATTAACATATACTACCACTATCAACATTATGTTCCCTTCCATATTGAAATAAAGATTGTTGTCTGTAGAGCCCTTAGTAAACTTTTGTTGTGTCAAGTATCTGTCCAATCGAGCATACCATGCTCTGGGAGCTTGTTTCAATCCATACAATGCCTTTTTTAGCTTACAAACCATATCCAGTTTGTCTGATAATTGAAATTCTGCAGGTTGTTCCATGTATACTTCTTCTTCTAGTTCTCCATTCAAGAATGTAGACTTGACATCCATCTAATATACCTTCAAATCCTTATGGACAGAAAATGCCAAAAACATCCTAATAGCTTCCATTCTTTCCACTGGGGAAAAAGTCTCTTCACATTCTATGCCTTCAACTTGTGAGTATTCCTTGCATTCAATTATTGCTTTGTTTCTTATTCACAGTTTTCATTCAACTTGTTCCAAACACCCACTTTGAACCGGTTACATTTTTATTCACATTTCTAGGAACCAATTCCCATGTCTGATTCTTCTCTATTTGTTGCAACTATTCTTTCATAGATCTAACCCAACTCTCATCTTCACATGCTTCACATATAGACTTAGGTTCTATTTTAGAAAGTAAATAGATTTACCTCAGTTGCTACTTTACTTATTGTCTTCACACCTTCACTCTTATCTCTAATTATCTATTCCGCCAAATGATTCTTTTGGACATACTTAGGAGTCTTAGGAACAAGTTTCGGTGTATTTTCTTCTTCTTCTTATTCTTCCTTATTCTCTTCAGGTACTAGTGTGCAAAGAGGATCATCTGGTTCAACTTCACTTATCTCAATGGGTCTGTGCATATCCTCATCAACCTTCACATTAGCACTCTCAACAATCTTCCTCAATCTTCTATTGAAGCATCTATATGCTTTGCTGGTAGTCGAGTATCCAAGAAAAATCCCTTCATCACATCTAGCATCAAACTTCCCAAGATTCTCATCATCTCTTTTAATGTAACATTTGCTTCCAAACACCTTAAAGTATTTTACAGTAGGAGCCTTACCAGTCCATAACTCATAAGGAGTCTTTGTGTTGTTGCCTTCGATCCAAACTCTGTTGAGAATATAAACAAAAATGTGTATTGCCTCTCTCCAGTACACATCAGGTACATTTTCTTCTTTCATCATGGTTCTTCCAGCCTCATGCATAGTCTAGTTCTTTCTCTCAACAACTCCATTTTGCTGAGGAGTTCTAGGAGAAGAAAAATGTCTCGTTATGCCATGCTCTTCACAAAATGCATTAAACTCACTAGAAGTAAATTATCCACCTCTATCATATCTCAAACATTTGATTCTCAGGTTCACTTCATTTTTTACTCTTGCCTTGAACACTTTAAACCTATCCAAAGCATGAGTCTTCTCTCTAAGAAAAGCAACCCATGTCATTCGAGAATAATCATCAATAAGGAGCATGAAATACTTGTCACCATTTAGGCTTCCTATCTTGGTAGGACCACAAAGGCCTGTATGAATTAATTCTAGCATTCCAGTAGTAGATTGCTCTTTTCCTTTGAAACTGCGTCTTGTTTGTTTCCCTAATTGACAGCTTCTACAAATAGTATTAGCAAGTTTTGTGATTTTAGGCAGATCTCAGAAAACCTCTCTTGAACTAATCCAGACCGGATTATCAAAGTTCATATGTCCCATTCTTCGGTTCCATAGCCAAATTTCATTAACTTGAGATACAAGGAACTAACCATCAACACCCTTAAGCTAATAGATGTTTCCATGAGTTCTCCTTCCTGCAACAACCATAGCTCCAGACCCTTTTTTGATCTCACAGGAATTATCCTGAAACACAAGTTTGAAACATTTTCTACACATTTTTCCAACACTTAAAAGGTTATGCCTTAAACCTTTTACATAATATACATCACCAGTGTTGTGTATTCCATCAAAACTAATTGTACCTTTCCCAACAATCTTTGCTCCAAAATCATTAGCAAACATGACCAAAACACCATCATATTTTTCAAGTTTAGTGAACTTACTTTTATCTCCGGTCATGTGATTAGAACATCCATTGTCAATCACCCAATAGTCTTCATCCTGTCTAACATGGAATACAATGACCAAAGTACCTTCCTTCTTATTTTCTGAATCACTTTTTCTTGCACATCTTCCAGAGTTAGTAGACACAAATTTATTCTCCAAAGATAAGAACAAGCATTCACTACCATCACCCTCATAATCAGATTCATCATTAGAGATTCCAGCATCTTCTCTAACATAATACAACTTCTTGAATTTCTTATCCTTTCTATCTTTATGATCTCTGTTCTTCTTATGTACAACTCTATTCGGACATCTTGAAGCATATTGACCAATATTACCACAACTGAAACATTTAAAGGGAAACATACCTTTATACTTACCGGTACCTTTCTTCAACTTCCTTGTAAAGTTTTCTTCCAACTCATTTGAACCATCACTATCTGGATCATATTTAGTCTTTGTTTCTTTAAATGTTGTTTCTGTCTTCTCTTCTTTCTTTCCAAACTTTCTCATCTCAAATGCAGTCAAGGTGCCAAATAGTTGTTCTTTAGTATATTTCTTAAGATCATACGTTTCCTCAATAATTGAAACCTTATCACTATAACACTCTAGTATAGTCATTAAAATCTTCTCAATTATATCTTCATCTGTCAGATTGCCCCCTTGATTCCTAACTTCATTTGCTGCAAGATCAACCCTCCAAAAATAGCTTGCAATATCTTCACCTTCTTCCATTTTCAAATTTTCATATATGCATTTTGCTGTTAGCTTCTTTGTAAATTTCACTCTATCATTTCCTTCATAAAGATCTTCCAACTTCTTCCAAACTTCATGTGCAGTGCCCAAGGAGATAACCTTTGTTCGCTCTGACTTAGATAAAGCACTGTAGATCACATACCTCACTTTTTCATTCTCCTCATAATCAGAAACCTCATCTGTAGTGGTAGGACCACTTGTCAGTGCAACATACTTTGTCTCAACAACCTTCAAGGTCTTGTAACCAAGAGAGATAATGTAACCTATCATTTGCACTTTCCAGTCACTGTAATCAGATCCATCAAACATAGGGATCGCCAACTTATGCATCATCAGATCTACCTTAAGCGGTTAAGCCCTTCACCAAGAAACCAAAGCTCTGATACCAATTGTTAAAAGTTGCAAGAAAACTGAGAGGGGGGTGAATCAGTTGTCACCAAATTCAAACTCAAAACTCAAAACACTTATCAACTTCACATCCACACAATTCTATTATTAAGTATGAACATAATGCAGATAATAAAAAAGAAAATAAACACAATGAACACTAGATTTTACGTGGAAAACACAATGAGGGAAAAACCACAGTGAGGATTAAATCACAATATAAAGTAATAGAAAACCAAATACAAGAGGTTCACTGCCCAGAAACAAAGGCTCACTGCCTACAGAAAGGATTCACTGTCCAACAAGGAGACTCACTTCCTACAAATACAAAAAATTACAGTAAAAATCCACCACAATAAAATTACACACATCTACAGCCTTGATCAGAAGAATTATAGACACTGGCAGCTCACTGCTTTCAAGAATCTAACACATTAAAGTACTGTTGCCTCAATTAAATTTCATACAACTTTGCTCTTCAAACTCGTGGCTTACTTGATTGATTCATTCACAACATCTCGACTTGTATTTATACCCTCTTCAATCTTGGAAACTTTCTCCAAGGTCGGCTACATATGCTTCATTTCATAAATTCAAATTAGGTCCGTAACTCAACATTCTCGCGGTGGAAAGGAATGGGAGTGGACCACACCAATACTTAACTATGACCCAAAATAACATCTTGGATCAAACACATACTTCCTTAATTAATATTTTAATCCTTCATATGAAGTGTAAACACCAAGTCGGCCAAACCTAATGAAAACACAAATGAACATTGAAGTACACACTTTCCAACAAGAAGATAACACGTGAATGATGTAACATGCTTCATTATGCATGAGAACACATCTCAGATACCTTCAAATACACCCACAACAAGTACAACAACCTTCAAACACATAACACCTTCCAACAGTCCAACTAGAGTGTACAGATACACACAAAAGCTCTGGAACTCGCCTTCTGGAGCACCAAACCATGAACACCTTCACCATAACACAAAGAACACCATTAAAAGACATATTCCAGATCCGTAAGACATGAAGCAAATTAGTGGAGGACTGCAGAGTAGAAACATTTCTCCTAGTCCATAGACAAACAGCTCTGTCAAACCAGTTCACACACCGGTGAACACAACTTTCACACTCCATCAAACCAGAGGCTAAAAAACTAGGAGATGTCACCAAAAGATGCCCAAAAATAACACTTCATATCCACACAAGCATAGGATCAACACAAAAGAAATGAAGAGCACATACTAGAGCACATTCTGAACACATACATAACTTTGACTTCACTCTTTATTAATTTTCTCAAAAGCACTTGGTAACCCATCATTTCAGCACATCTACAACATCATAAGGATAGCTCCATGTACTCACAACATCTCAACTAAACATGCACAATCTTGAACATCTTGTACTATGTTGACATTAATGACAACATTAATGACAACACCACCAAACATCTCATACTTGCACTTTTGTTAGTTGATCCACATGAAGAGATTAAATCAAAATTTTAGTATTTTACATTGTGATGGAACCTTCCTTAGCCAATACATCTATAGGGACCTAAAGTATCCTTTCTAATTCCTTTAACAATGAGATCATCTGGATTCTTACAATCAAGCAAAAACTATGTTATATCTTCAATAAGGAAAGATTCTTTTTCATACATTTGTAGCACCTTTCCTATCATGGCATCTCCCCTTTCACTCACACTGTGCAACCACTTTGATGTAGAGTAGGGGTGGATAGTTCAAAACAACCTAAATCAACCAATCTTGAAACCCTAAAACATCACTTGGTGGGTTTTTCCTCACAAGCCTAAAACATGGGGGCAACAAATCAATTTTTTTGTCATAAATTTCATTGCAGACATGATATCAAAAATGTAAATATATTTCTAGATACCCATTTGGGCTTTATACAACATGCCAAAATTTTAGGGGTGGTCACTTTGTACAAAACCCTTTAAAAATTGGCTGTTCTTCTGCCAATTAGACTTAAAACATGAAAAGATCATACATAGGGCATCATGAAAACTGCAATTTTGGGAAAACAAAATCTACGCTACTCCAATCCATTCCACTAAGTTTGGCCCTTTTTCACCACTGGAACATGGAGAGAAAATCATTTTGTTCACTCAGAGCGAACCTTACCTAGGGTTTTGGGTGGTTTGGAGTAAAATGGCTCTAACTTTCTTCAAAAACAATGAAATTAGGTGATATCAAAAAGAGAATTAAGAAGATTCACTACTCTATAAGTTCCAACAAGTTGTAGGCCATCAGAAGGCTGTACACTTCTGTACTATTCACCAAATCAATAAGAAAATGTTACAAAATGCAGGAAAACAAGGATCTTTATTGATTCTTCTCCACCAAAACTCTTTCTAACCCTCTTGGTTCAATTCCACAAAGCTTGTTATACATTTTTACACACCTCCCAATGGTTACACAACCAAATATTGAACTAAAACCGCCATTTTCACATTCTTGACAAAAAAAAAAGTTGCTGACAACATTTAGTCAACTTGATGATATTTTGCAACTACATACTATCTCACCCCCTAATGACTCAAACCGACTCAAACACCTAAGAAATGGTCTTAAAAGACCTTATTACATAAAATTGACTCAATCAAAACAAAATTTCACTTTTTGAACCCTCTTGGAGGCCTGAGAACCTAGGTGCCTCTGCACCATACTCCTGAGGAAGAAATATTTAAGCTCCACTTGAATGGAGGGTAGCAACATGAGAACTATTCTTGAAAGCTCTTGGTTGATGTCTTTAGCTCCCTACATATTACCTTCTTTGAAATAGTCCCATGTTGGTTTCATCTTCACCTTAGGTTTCTTGAACATTTGGCAAAGGTATTTGAAATTGTTAAAATAAGTCTATCCCCCAGCTACACCTCTAAATCCTTCTTTCAACAATGCTTTAACAAATTTCAAATGAAAGTGATCAGTATTCCCATCAGATTGAGGATACTCTTCCTCCTATACTTGGATGATAACAATGGCAACATTTTCCTCTGAAACTATTTGTGTAACACCATCACCGACTATTCCTTATTTTCCCTAGTTCTCACACTCTCTTAGTGAACCTTTCAACATGGTAACAACTAATTGAAGTAACTCGGTCTACAAATCCACAATAGCAACTTGATCCTCCCCATCAACAACCCTCTCTACTTGTTCCACTTGCACATTAGAGTCAAATGCACTTGCTTCAAACAACTGCAAGTGATTGATCCTTTGCATTAGGAATAAAGAAGGTGAAAAAACATCCACAACTATATCCATATTGTCCTTCAACATGATTTGGATCTCCCATGGAAAATAAAATATATCAACTACTGTCCTGATAGTCTAGGGTTTGATCATGATCTCAAAATCTTCCCTGTCCTCCATCATGGACTATGGGAACTCTTTGTGACTCATTAACATCATCCTTGACCTCACTTTGGATATTTTTCTTCCTTCTCTATGATTTGGAAAAACTAATTTTCACTCACCAACATAGCACTAGAACCCACTTGTGATTCATGACCTTTCTCTTTCTCAAATGGCTTTTGCTCTTCCTTCATCAACAAAGATTGTCCAATATCTGGTTTTGTTGTCATGCCTCTAGGGGGTCATAAGTTGATCCTTTTCTTTGTTTGAGTTGGTTGAATGTAATAAGGTCTTCTTAGACCATGTATTATGTGTTTGGGTTGGTTTTGAGTCATTCAGGATGAGTTAGGGTCTAGATGTAAGAAATTGTCAAAGTTGCACAATGTTGTAAAAAGTAATTTTTGCATTTTGTTGTCAAATTGAAGTTTGGTTGGAATATGAACGGTTGTAAGTTAAAAAGTTGGTTGAGAACCATTAGAAAAATGGTTGTAAATATTTAAAAATTCCTTGTATGGGCGACACAAAGGTTAGGATAATGAAAGGATGAGGAAACATTGTGTATTTGAAGTTTTGATAAATGAAACCCTTGTTTTCTTTGCATTTTTCCTGTAACAGTCATGTTCTTTCACATGGTATGGATATGTACGACATATGTACAATGTACACATGGTATGGTTGGAAAGATAATTGAGTTATCTTTCATTTGGTTTTGGTTTGGTTAAATTTAATTAAGTTTAGAGAAAGTTATAGAATTTTTTGTAATAATAGGTCTGAATCTGCCCTAAGGTTTCCAGCGAACAAGAAAATTCCATATCTTTTCTTTCCTCCATAAATTTTTTATAAAAATTGGTGGAAGATTCTATTTTGAGGGTATCTAAAAACCCTTGAGAGTATATTTCATAGTTTTCCATTTTTATGAAGTTACTAATGAAAGTTTGCTTGCATTTGTGTGTAGATAGTAAAAAAAAAACCCTCTTAGAAGTAGGACAGTAAATTTTTGAGGCTCTCCGTACAAAGAAACCATACCTTATGTTGGATATGTGTAAGAATGGCCAAATGGGTATCCTAGATGGGTCTCCTTTTCTATAGATCAGGTTTGGGTCAAAAAATATGTCCAAAAGACCTTTTTGAAAGACTATAATTAAGAATGAGGGTTTGTCAAGGAAAACCAACTTTTTGATGAAAAAAGGCACTTGTTTAAGATTTTTTTGAGTTTGATCACCCCTAATCTACATCAAATTGGTATTAGAGCCTGAAGATATAAGAAAGATAAGTTTTGGGAGTTGTGTATTGTCTTTTTTTTAATAGGTTGAAGGAAGAGCCTGGATACCAAAAGACAAGGCCAAGGAAAAAGAAAGAGGCCTAAGGTGAGGTATCACGAAGACAAGAAGAAACATTGAGAAGAGGAAAGGTGAAAGAGACTATTTTTCAAAAGGAGAATGGACATGTTGAGAAGATTAGTCCGTGGAGACTTGCAGAGTAAAGAAGTACCAAGCAAGAAAGAAGAGAAAAGAAGAGAGAAAATTGAGATGCAGAAGAAGGATGCAAAGGTAAAAAAAATAATATTGAGCAAGAGATAATAGAGTTGAGGTACACCTTGAAAAAAATGAAAGAAATTAAAGAAAAAATTTAAGAAACCATTGATCTTTAGATGCAGCAGTGTCTTGAGAAGGTGGAAGAAGAAAGTGGTTGGAATTTACCAATAAGAAAGAAGGTTTAGTGGCCCATCAAGAAGATCATTTAGAAACGAAGAAGGAAAAAGAGGACAATGACACGAATGGATGAGTTGCAAGATGGTCATTGTCCTTCGATAATTGAATAATTTTAATTATTCAATCATGTTCGATCATATTCCTCTATTAATTAAATAATTTTTAATTATTTAGTTAATTCACCTTCTCATTTCTATTTTATCTTGATCAATTAAACTTATTTAATTGCATCGCTAATATCCCCCTTTCTTTAATAATTAAATAAATTATTATTTATTTAATTATTTATCCTTTATCTATAGTCAAATAATAATAATTATTTGTTGTGTAGTTTTTGTACGCACACCCCACTGAAAGCAGAGACTCTTTTTTTTTTCGCTCTTGTTATTTTGGACCTTTGATTTTGAGGATTTTCCTTGCCTTGGAATGAGCTTAAGTGTTTATCTTGCTTGCCTAAGTGGCCCCCTTAAGTTGCATATTGAAAATCTTATGTTTTGGGACAAGTTCAGTATTTTCCGCCATGTCCAGATTTTCCCGGATTTCATTCAAACTTCGGCTAAATGCGATGGTTCGGGAATTTATGGTCTTCACAAAATTCCACGTGTCTCAGACTTTTCCAGAAGTCCATTGTCTCGTTGCATTTACAAAATTCTCTAGTTTGTTTTGTTGGCTTCATTATTACACCTTGGTTCGATCTCCGTGGTGAGTGTAGTTAAGTTTAAGCAAATTTTGCACCATTTTCTCCCATATTTTGTTGTGTATTGCTTTTGCATTTGGGATTTGGTAATTTGGGAATTTCGATTCTTCGATTTGCTTGTTTGGATGTTCGGATTGATATCTATTGTTGCCATGATCAATTTCCACTTCATCAAATGGTATGTACATGTTGCCTTGCTTTTGATTGATGAATGTGAGTAGTGCTTTGACGTTATAGTTTTGCTTGGAGTTTGAATTCCTGTGTGTTTGGAAATTTCGTGGCTTGCTCTATGCGTTCATGGTTAAAATTTAGGGTTTTATGCCTAGGGTATCGCCATTTCGTCTTAATTTTCTTTCGAGTGAAACTATAATTCAAGGGAGATCTCTAGGAGGTTTAGGTTAAGCTGGTTCCATGCCCAAGGTCCTCAAATTTGTGATCTTCAATCAATTTGAGTGAGATCGTGAGAGGATGTCAATATTCGAGTTTTCCCTGTTCACAAAATTCTAGTCTAGTCAAATTTTCCCAGATTGTCTGTGACGCTTGATGAAACTTGGAAATTGGGTGAAATGGATGATTTTAATGATAAATGTTTATCATTCCATGCTTTTAATTGATAGATTACACTATTATCTATATATTTTCTACATTTTTGATGATATATGGTTGATTTTGTGCCTTCTTCAGGAAAATCCGCCTGGCCTGGATTTCCCCAAAATTCGTTTCTGGCCTGGATTCTGTGGTTGGTTTGAAATTCCAAATTGTGAGGTTTGCGCTTTAACGATGTTTCTGGATTGATTTCGATCTTTGCTCTGATTTGTTTAAATGATGAATATGTTATTTCTGATGGGCTAATTATTTATCTTCATATTATAATGGATATTATTAATGGTGGTTTTTGCTGAGTGCAGGCTGAATTTAACTGGGTCGTCAAGGAAGTCCTGGAGAGGAAATTTAAAGTGTTGGTTACTCCACTCTTGGCTGACTTGGATGGAATCTTCTTTAGGATGCATGATCAAATAGATAAGGATGGAAGGAGGCGGTTAATGCAAGGATACATCAGAACTTGCTTCTCTATTATTTTCCATGCCTTGGTCTGAATTATATTGGAGATCCCAGGCCGACCTAGATGAGTTCATGCATTTAATGCCTATTTTATCTAATTTCAAATTCTCCTTGGGCCAACCTATTTTATGGCAATTTATTATTGTAGACATTAGTTGGGCATGCTTTGGAGGTTCCTATAAATTTGGCATTTGGCCTCATTGTAAGATATAAAATAAAGAACATAGAATAGAAAAGATAGATAGTTCGTAGAGCAAATTAAGCAGTAGAGCAGAGATAGAAGTTAGTTAATTTTTGAGAAAATGTTGTAACAAAACATTGGAATTGTTGTTGTAATTCAGTGATTCAATACAATTAAAGACATTGTGATTTTCTGGTGATCTCTTTTGTGTTGACTTATCTTGCATGGTTCTTATGATTCTATCTTTCAAATTTCTCAAGGTTATTAGATATATGTTAGATTTAGATTTAGATCTGATTCAATGGTGTTTATGGTTTGATGCTTGAAGTGTTTGCAGCAATCCCTAGTCCATACTTTTTGCACCTAGCTGATTGTTAGTTGCTTTGTAAAGTTAGCCTGGACCTTTATATCCATCGTGGTTAGTTCAGTTGTGGAGATTTATTTGTTTCAATTGCAATTGGGTTGTCTTTGATGAATGTTCATGATCTGAAAATCTTTAACACCTTACAAGATTCCACTATTTCTATGAGATTACAGGTTCATCTAGGTTAAGTAGGAATTAGTTTATGAGGGATTGGTCCATTTCAAGTATTTCACCATTCACATCGATAATCTTAAGAGTAGTGTTAAATTTAGGAACCTCTCTGAAGCCCTATATTTTGTTATTTCTTTATCATTTGAGTTAGATTTAGGATTGAAGTATCATCATATTGCCAGATTTGATAAGTTAAAGATTTAGTATTTTCTTGTAGTAAGGTCCCTTTGTGATTACCAACATTTTCACATTTATCACTGAGTTGTTTATGCATTGTCAAGACCTGACATTAGAGACCTTGGGGTTATCTCTTGAGGCTTGCTGATAGAGGTTTACCTTTCAAGAGAGATAGGATATTATATTTTGTCTGAGTTGTTGTTGTGCATAAAACATCATCAATAGATTGGTGCTAGAAGGAGGGCCTGAATAAGCAAGCTAGATCAGCTTTTGTTTGCTATCTCTCCTGAAAGATTCAGAAGAAGAACTAGATCTACTTCAGGAGAGGAGGAATATAGAGAATTACTAGCTCCTACTAGGTCAAAAAGGACCATTAGAAGGGGAAAATTATCATCCACCCAACCACCTCCATCATCTCCATCATTCTCATCTTCATCAAGTTCATCTTCATCTTCATCTGAGGACATTCCCATTCCACAACCTCAACCAACCATAAATCAAACATTACCACCCCCACCTCCACCAATGGCTTTCCTAGCGAATAACCCATCTCCATTGAGTTTCGCTAATTACAATGTCATGCCCAAGAACCCTGAGCACTTTTGTTCAAAGTTCCATGTTAATGATCCCAATAGAACTACCGAGGAGCACATCAGGATCTTTCAGACTATCCTTAAGGATAGGGGAATCAATCATGAGGATGTAGCATGTAGGCTCTTTCCTTATTCCTTAGGAGAAGATGCATTCTATTGGTATAATCACTTACCTGCCGGGTCTATCCAGCATTGGATTGAATTAGAGACTACATTCCTACAGAAGTTTAGGATCCCCATTAGTCCCAATGAGCTCTATTTTTAGTTCACTAATGTTAAGAGAGAAGTCCATGAGCCTATAGGGTCCTTTAACAAAAGGTTTCATCGTGCCTATACTTGACTGCAGGCTCCCTATGATGTTGATGAAGCCACTGCTTTAGAAGTCTATTATGAGGGACTTGATAGTTTGATAGCTACCTTCATGAAATGGAGAAACAATCCTCCTAACACCGTACTGATGTATATGCAGAGGCTGTAAAGGTTAGCACTGCCTTAAGACATAATTTTTCTAGACCTTTACCATCATTAGGACCCGCTACTCACCCTGGATAGGTCCCAACTCTCAATCAGGCTCTCACCAACCATACTCCCATCATGAATCCAGTACCTTAGTTGCCTATGGTCCCTCACCCAGGGCCTCCAATGAGTCAAGTGCCACCCATAATCAGTTATCCCCAACAAAATACGAATCAACCTCTTCATCCATAATCTCATGCTAGCTATCCCCCATATCTACAGAATTCTGAAGTTTTGAACCAGTCATTAAATATTAGCACTGCAATAGGATATCCCCAAAATAATGTGAGCTAGCCTCCATATAGGAATCTTGACCAGGAGAGACTGGATGACTTGACCGAACAAGTAAAGAAGCTGAATATGGAGGTAACTTGTTTGAGGAACTAGAATAGTCAGTTGCAAGCTGCTCAGAGAAATATGCAGTCCAATTAGAGCAGAGAAAATCAAGAAAATCAACAAGGACAACACTTTGATAGGGGGAAACATCTTGAAAGAGGATATACTGATGACAGAGGATATAACAATGACAAAGGATATAGTAATGACAGGGGATATAATAGTGACAGAGGACAAAATTATGATAAAGGACAATCCTCAGGCCAAAAATTTGATAGAGGTCAAGCTGGTGGACAAGGGTTTGATAGGAGATAGCCACCTAGATAGAACAAGACTTGGAATACGAGGCCTAACAATGGAGGAGTCCCCACCCCATTGGATCAACCAGTCAATCAGTCAGTCAATCAAGAGAAGCCTCCCAATGGTGTATATTTGGCCGAAGATGCTTTATTAGGATGGTGTAGGCCCCATAAAACAAGTCAGCATTCTGAGTTAGATTTTCAAGAGTTCCAGACATCAGCTTCAATCTTCCAGTATGAAGTGGAGAATAATTCAAGTAGTCAGGAGATGGTGCCATCTACTCCCTATGATTCACCGGTGTTGGTACTGAATCATGCTCCTTTTCCATAGAGAAAGACATTGTTCCTGAAGAAGAGTCAGACCAACTCAAGGAAGAGGAATACCAGGTATGCAATGGAGATGAGATTTCACAGTTGTTTGATGAAAATCCAGTAAATGACAATGGCCCCTTGGATGAAGAAGAAACTTATGTTGAAGAGGTGCAGACCTTCCAAATTCCTGTTAAGAAGTATGATTTGAGAGACATGCCACATAGACATCCACACGCTGGAGGCCCCTTCACCACCTCCATTCCACCAAACAACTTCACCACTCCTCCAGATCCTAATGCCAGTAATAATCCTCTATATCCTCATGTGTCTAAGCAGTATCTGTCAAAGGAAGGACAAACACAAATGGACATGTCAAAAGGAAGGACTGTTGAAGCAAGCAAAGACAAGGTGGTGGAATACCCAAAAGAGACCTATGTTGATCTAAGTGAGGAACAACTGACTATATATGTCGTAGAAGAACTCAAGAAGCTAAAGGTAAACCTCTTTGCATTTGAATTATTGAGAGTTCCAACCATTAGAAATGCAGTTCTAGGAGCTTATAATGCAAATTCTATATCACAAGATAGATCAGTTAGTGAAAGTATCAATAAAGCATCTAGTTCTCAATCAATAGGAAGAAAAAATTAGAGTCATAATCAGGTTCATGTGCCTCTTGGAGATAAGGGAAAAGAGAAAGATAGGACTCAGGTTGCTCAAGTAGATACTCCCTTAACTCTGTTTCAAGGAAAAAAAAAGACTCCTCCACTCTTGATTTCTGTCCGCATATTTGGTAAGCACTTGCAAAATTGCTTGTTAGATTCTTGTGCTTCCACCAATGTAATGCCTTTTGGTTTCTATTGAGCTTTGGGTATTACTCTTGCTGATTCCCAAAAGAAAGTTACACAATTGGATAGAACTGAAGTTAATGTTGAAGGGGAATTAAACAAGATTCATATGCAAGTTGCTTCTAACCCTAGAATTCAGCAGGTTATTAATATACAGGTGGCTGATATACCTGATGCTTATGGCCTGATTCTGGGAAAAGACTTTACTAGAGCCTTGAATGGATATGTATTGAATGATAACTCTCATATGTGGCTTCCTTGGAAGGGAGTGCCAAACCATATTAGAATTGAAGACAATCAGCTTAGTTTACTAGATAATTTCCAAGAATTCATTCAGAAATGCATTGAGGATCAGATTCAGTTGGATAAGGAAATGAATTTTGGAAATTTTCTTTTGCTAAATTGGTGCAGGGTCCATAATGCCTCTCATTTAGAACTAGATTGTTGCTTATGCCAGACTACAGTAGAACAGGTGCAGAAGTGTATCAACCCTACTCCAATAGTCAAAATTAATATACAGAATGTCCAAGAGGATCCCAAAGGAAAAAGAGTGATGCTTTCTGAAGAACCATCCAGTAGCAATAGTGCAAGAGATACAAGGAAATCTGCAGTTGCTAATTGGACTTTAAGATTTGATGGATCCAAATCAAAGCAAGGAGTTGGGGTAGGATTTGAGCTAATTAGTCTAAAAGGTAAGACTTTCTTTGCTGCTCATTGACTTCAATTTCATTGCACTAATAATGTAGCGGAATATGAGGCTTTGGTCCATGGGTTGTTAATGGCACTAAAGAAAAAGGTCAAGATCTTGCAAGTTTTTTGAGATTCTGAGTTAGTGGTTAAGCAAGTTAGGAGACAATACTCTTGTCATGATAGAAGGATGACCAATTATAGACACAGAGTATAGATCTTATTGAATGGTTTGATGCCTTCAACATTCAGTTGATCCCACTAAGTAAAAACCAGACAACTAACTCCCTTACTCAAACAGCTAGTACATTGCAACCTCTGTCCCTTTCTAGATTGAATAATTTTATGGTGGAACTGACCCCAGTACCTTTAGTACCTGACAACATTACTAATTTTGATGCAGAGCAGGGTGGAGGAACAATCAACCAACACAAAATCAAATGATTAGCCCAACTTCCATAGGGTCAACTCTACAGCTTTCCAATTCACAACTAAGCAACTGAAAGACCAATCCTTCAATGACAACTGTAAGAATACCCACTGATCATCCAAATAGCATCCATATTGCATCACAAAGACATTTCCAAGCTTATGAGTCAGATTCATTTGTCAAAACCTATAAAATCATTCAGTCACAGTGACTAAGGGCTAGTAGAATCAGCCCA
Source organism: Sequoia sempervirens (assembly GCA_007258455.2). Classification (NCBI taxonomy): domain Eukaryota; kingdom Viridiplantae; phylum Streptophyta; class Pinopsida; order Cupressales; family Cupressaceae; genus Sequoia; species Sequoia sempervirens. Next base: position 70,008 of record VDFB02323733.1, on the reverse strand, counting down.
CTTTTACAAACAAAGTGTCTTTTAAATTTATCTTCACCTCACCAACTCTTGGACAGTCACAAATTGTGGCACAAATCAAAGGAATCTCTGGTTAGAACCTCCATACTGCCCTTCTAAACTGCTGTTCCATAAAACCCTCCTTTTCCTTCCTAAAACCTACGGCTTATTGTATTTCCTATACCCAGATCACTAGTAAACCCAAAACCACTTGAATACTTCTAATTTTAGCTTGAATATGCTCAAAACACCCTTACATTTCACTGCCCTCACGTTTTGTATAGGGTTCCTTTGTAAACCACCTAATTTTCCCCTCTTTTCACCCCTTCACAATAGGGTTTCTAACTTCTGATAACTCCAGATCTTCTCCAACCTCACAAATCATCAAAAATCATCTAATTACATCCAACAACACTAAAACCAACAAATTTTATCCTATTCTCCTTACACAACTCAAAAACCCTACCTGAACCATGCTTAAAGGGCATAAAATTCTGTCTTTTGCATTGGGGCAGCATTCTCAGGATCCTCATACCTCTTTTTCAATGCAACAATACATTCCTAAACCTATTTTAGATTTATCAGGACCATTCCACCAAGAAACAGTAACTACAGAAAGGTGGAATGGCCTATTCACTCATTTTTGTGGCTCAAACCCTCTACCCTGTTTCCTGACCAGTTTCTCAATTTCAGTCAATAAATTGTTTGAAATGCAAGTTTAACCTTCAAGAATCAATTCAAAACACAGTAAAAACAATTCTAAATCAAAATCCAATCATTCATGATCAGTTCTTGCTGTACGGATCTGTACACAGCCAAGAAAATGAGAAAAACCAGAAATTACTAGAAAACAACACTTTTTATTAATTTTCTCTTTTCAAAATGCTTTCATCAACCCTGCTCGAGCCTTCAAGAGGAAATTTAAACATTTTTCATTCCAAAACTACCAAGAAAATGCCTAAAACTGACCAAAACTGCCTTAACCCCCTCAAATTCCCCATTTTGCACTTTTTTTGACAATTAAGTAACTTTGTTTGAATTAAACTAATACTTCCACCCCAAATACATTAAAGTGGTCTTATTAGACCTTATTAACAATTTACCCCCCTTATTTCTAGACCAACCTATACTTGAAGGAATTTTATAATCATGTATTTTAGGTGCTCCTGCACCAAATTTCCAGATATTTGAAGATGATAAGCACATTTTGGATTTTATCACAAGCTCAGATGTTTTTGCTTCTCAAATTATTAATGAAACTGAACTCCAAGAAGCAGAGATGGATTTGGAAAGGGTAATTAATCTGAAAACCAATACTATTCCCAGAGGAATGGTGCAATTAGAGAGGATTTTTGATCTGGATAAGGTCATAGATTAGGAACAAGATGCCAAGAGGGAGTCCATCAGTGGACAATGTGAAAAGTGTAATATGGGAACTCAAGATGATGCCAAGAATGTCTTCATTGGAAAAGTATGCACTCTAGAAGAGATGAAAGGAATAATTGATGCATTACATAGATATCCAGATGTCATAGCCTGGAGTTATGAAGATTTGAAGACCTATGACACATCAATCATAACTCACACTATCCCTCTTAATCTAGGAGTAAAACCTTTCAGACAGAGGAAGAGACCCATCAATGCTCTACTGGAACCCATAATTCAGAAGGAAGTGCAAAAGCTGATGTTTTCTAGAATCATATTCCCAGTTAGACATTCAACCTAGGTTGCAAACTTGGTTCTTGTGAGGAAAAAGAATGGTGAAATCAGGTTGTGTGTAGATTTTAGGAACCTCAATAGAGCATCAGAAAAGGATAATTATCCAGTACCTTCATTGGATGAAGTACTTCAGATTGTCAATGAATCTCAGATGATGTCTTTCTTGGATGGTTATTCAGGATACAACCAGGTCATGGTGCAGTATGAAGATAGGCATAAGACTGCTTTCACCACCAAGTGGGGCACTTTTTCCTACAAAAGAATGCCCTTCGGTTTGATTAATGTTGGAGCTACATTTCAGAGGGCCATGGACATTACATTTAAGGATATAATTGGTAAGTGTATAATCATTTATATGGATGATCTGATAGTCTTTTCCAAGAAGAGAGGTGATCATATCACAAATTTGTGTAAGGTGTTTCAGAAGTGTAGGGAATTTAATATATCTCTCAATCCGAAGAAATGCATCTTTGGAGTTACAGAGGGAAATTTTCTGGGGCATGTTATCTCTGAGAAAGGAATTTCCATTGATCCAGAATGAGTGGAAGCTGAAGTATCCAAAATCTGCAATGCAAAACCAACCTCAAAAACTCATTAGAAGGGTTAGTATAACACACAAATATGCAAATACCTCCATGGAATACATTGCAAATGCTTTCAAAAATGCAACAAATGATAATATAAAGACTAAAGCATTATGAAAACAAAAGCAAGCTACCTATTCCATGTTGGATTGGTGTCACATGTGCTAGTGACCCTTTTCCAATCCTTGATCAAAGCTAAGATGATAAAATGCAAATGGAGATGGTGAAATGATGATGAACAAGATTAAATCTCAAGTGAAGAGAGTAACCTTGCATGAAATTGTGAAAATTGTGAAGGATTTGCTTGAGGATGATACACCTATTTAAAGATTTTCAAAATGCCAAATGTTGAAGAGGGACCAATGTGGGATCAAAAACAAGCCAATGAATTGAGAACACTTGTCATCATGTGATTGATGGATGTATGTGCAAGATTTGGGAAGAGTGCCCAAGAGGGGGAAATTTTGAATTCAAATTTGCAATTAATTTTGAGAGGGGGACAAGAAAGAAGAGCAATAAATGCCCTGTTTGACTTGTCATGTTGAAAGAAAATGAGGGAAAATGATTGTTTTAATAAATCAATAAAATTGATTTATTGTGCAAGTGGCTAGGGATTAGCCTTAGATTAGGATTAGATTAATTTAATGATGATTATGCTGATTTAATGCTGATTAATTGATTTGACTTTTTGGACTTTGATAAATGATTTAAGATTTGATTTAAATGGCTTTTTGATTTATTTAATTAAATGGATGATGCAAGATGAAGGTTGAATGCTAAGATTTATTTGATAAATGAACTTATTTAATGAATGGATGAAAGTGATGAATTTGCCTAGTGTAAGAGCTAATTTGACCGAATCTGATCGAATGCACAATGTGAATTTTGCATGTCTACATTTTGCCCCTCTTTGAAGCAATGTACTTGTTGCGTTGGTTCAAAGAATAAACTTGCCGCAATCGAAATTAAAAAATTTCATGATTTTTCAGATGCCCCAGCGGAAAGAAGTACACTGGTACATTGCCCCCTCGAGAGATCGAGCGAAAAGATTGATTTGAGGGTCGATCTCGCGATAAAGAGGTTCAAAATGGGTGATTATGGATGACGATGCAAATGCGATGATTTTAAGATGCTTAGAATAACAAATCTATATTATTCTAAACAAATTAAATGATGATATGATATGAGATGGATGAGATGATGATGTGATGCTGTGATTATGCAATGGATGATTTATGATATGCTTAGACTAACAGATCTATATTATGATGATGATATGCAATGCATGTGAAATGATCAATGTTTCCTATGATGTATGATATGATTGATATGTGGTATGCAATATATTGATGGTTTGCAGATGCAGGATGGATGCATGATGGATGCATGACGAAATGAGATGATGACAAGAGGATCCAACAAGTCCATGATTGGTCGAGACTTTATTAGAGACGATGATGATAATAAAAGATGATGATGATAAAAAAAAGATGATGATAGATGGATGATTTGCTTATCAAGGATTGGGATTTTCAAAGGATCACTTACTTTATTTTTGATAACACACCTAAGTACGATGCATCAAGGTATAAAGGACCAGGATGGTGTGGTACTTAGTGTGATGGACTTTGACTCGACAAATAGATAGGAGTATTCTTGTTCACACCTGACATACGGAAACCTTGCTAGGATGCACTTCAAAAGTTTCAGACACCTTAGACCAAAACACGAAAGGGTAAACCTATCCATGCAATAGTCAATACATCTCAAACATCCTCCATACATATCTAACAAAGCAAGTATTCTACAAGTTATTTTACAAGAACGCCCAACAAGCACAGCAGACAAAATATAATGATCGTTGACCCATTCCTATCTCTCTAAATCCTTCGTTCGGATATCATCGAGAGGTCCTTGGAATGAGCGCAATAAGATAAATCAAAAGAAAAGATCAAGTATACAAGCAAGCCAATGTTCTTCATACCTCTAGCCAAAGGGATTTGTTTCAAAAGATGGGAGCCAAAACTCATTGCCAAAAGATAATGTCCATTGTCGGAACGGATCCTAGGACATGTTAATGACACGTCATTTTGTTTACCCAAATTGGTTGATTTGATAAAAGCGCCCATTGTCGGAACGGATCCTAGGAAATGCTTTGTATCAAATGATGATGAAATTGATTTATGATTTATATGCCATTGATAAGAAAAGAGTTGACCAACTTGCTTGCCGACAGACCTATACTTGAGATTTTGACAGTTTAGGTTTTTACGTTTGACTGCTAGACTTGTTTCTGACTGTTTTACCAAAGGTTGAGGGTGATGACTCCATTTATTATGGATGATTGATTATTATGCAGTGTAAGCTAGATGAGGTGGATGGATTTTTTCAAATATTTGGATGTTTTTGGAATTTTGCAAATGTTTTGAGGTCGTTTTGGTAATTTTTGAGGTTTTACAAATGTTTTGATTTTTTGATTTTCCAATGTTTTTGGATTTTCTCCGGTGATTTTGACCAAGAGACTAACCTAAAGACCTTATCCTAGGGCCTCGGGTTTATCGATAGATTAGCCTTGCCTACGCTATACACACAGACCACGTGAGTTCTAATTAACGACTTGACCGCATTTACGCATGAAGATATACATGATGAAATGTCAGTTTATTATGACAGCATCTCTATAGACCCATCTAAATGTCTCTGGGATGATCAAAGATCAACCTTGCCTAATGCCTCAAGCTCAGACGACGAAATCTCGACACAAGACGCACCTTGTTTTTGGATTTTGATATGTTTTGAATGTTTTTGATTTTCTGATTTTGAGGACTTTAAGATCATACACGAATCCGATCCGATGAGAACGTGCCCCCAGTGTGATGTAAAAGACTACTCCGATAAAGGCAGGACAAACTGACCTTGAGAATGGGCCGAGTAGTACTAGGAGGGATCATGATACGAGCACATGACCAAGCCATGGTGCGGATGTGAGCGGATGAGTGATGGATGAAGATATGGATGTGATGGACGATGGAAGCGAAATGGAGGGATTTTGTAGATCGAGCCATAAAGATCCTGGTGGATGGAAAGTGCTTATTTACGCTCGTTTGCCGTTTTCACCAGACGGTCTAAAGTGCCAATGTGGCGGAGCCACGAGGACGCTTTTTACTTTTTTACTTTACGGATTTTTTGAGTTGTTACCAAGACTCCTATTTTCCAGGTTTTCGCCGAGGTAACCATTTTTTCAAGACTTTTTCTGATTTTTTGGATTTTTTGGTTCTATACCTTGAAAGAATTAGGCATAAAACTTTTTGAGATGGGAGCTATTCATGGGCTCCTGCAGAGGTTCCCCTTCGGGTGTTGATAACTGATATGCCCCTGATTTGTAGCTTGCTGTGACAATGAAAGGCCCTAACCAATTGGGTTCGAACTTTCCTTTGCTGCTGGGATTTGGGACATTCTTCTGATTTTCTTTTAAGACTAATTCTCCAACTTGGAAAGTTCTGCTTCTGATTTTCTTGTTGTAGCTCCTTTTCAGTCTATTCTGATACACTTGCAGATGGTTTAAAGCATCCAAACGTCGCTCGTCCAACAGTTCCAGCTCATTCAGTCTTGAAACTCGATACTCCTCGTCCGTGATGAGGTTTTGCAATGATACTCTGAGGGATGGTAACTCGATCTCAATGGGCAAGATGGCCTCTGATCCGTAGACCAAGGAAAATGGTGTGGCACCAGTGGGTGTGCGGATGCTGGTTCGGTAAGCCCAAAGGGCAGGATTAAGCTGCAAATGCCAGTCACGACCTGCGTCATTGACTGTTTTCTTAAGGATTTTGAGGATGGTTTTATTTGTAGCTTCTGCTTGGCCATTGCCTTGGGGATAGTATGGGGTGGAAAGCGATGTTGGATTTTGAATTTATCACATAGTCATGAACTTCCTGATTTTTGAATGGTGTCCCATTATCCGAGATAATAGCTTGTGGAACACCATAGCGGCATATGAGATAGTTCAGGATGAACTTTGAGATCTGCTTTCCTGTTATGTAGGTCATAGGTATGGCTTCAACCCACTTGGTGAAGTACTCAGTTGCAGTTATAATGAATTTGTGGCCGTTGGATGAGGTGGGTGTGATTTTCCCAATGAGATCGAGTCCCCACTGTGAAAAGGGCCATGGTGTGATGATTGGATGAAGCTCTTGAGCTGGAGCATGGATGAGGTCCCCGTGTTGCTGACACTGTAGACACTTCTTGACATATTCATGTGCCTCTCTGTCCATGGTAGGCCAGTAATACCCACTCCTCAACAATTTCTTAGACAGGGTCATGCCACTCGAATGAGAACCACAGATGCCATTGTGCACCTCAGTTAGGGCAGCCGAAGCCTCCTCAGGGTTAAGACATCTTAGTAAGGTTCCTTCTATGCTTCTACGATAAAGGGTTTCTCCTAAAATGACAAAACGAGATGCTTTCTTGATAAAGGTTCGTCTAAGGCTTGAACGCAAATCGGCGGGAATGATACCTATCCTAAGGTATGTGTAAATGTCTTGGTACCACTGATCATTTGGACCAACGATTTCGCACACAAATTCTGACTCTGGTACCTTGAATGCTGGTACGAGAAGCTGCTCTACCAAGAAGTCGTATTTCGGAACATTTTGAGGGATCTCTAAGAGTGATCCAATAGTTGCCATTGCGTCTGCTGCTCTGTTGTTGGTTCTTGGTACTTGCTCAAATGTGATGTCAACAAAATATTCCTTGAGATTTTCCACCAGCCTTTTGTATGGAGTTAGCTTATCATCCTTTGTTTGGTACTCATTGTTCACTTGATTTATGATAAGCTGTGAATCTCCATATACCTTCAATGCCATAATGTTCCACTGTACTGCTATCCTGAGACCTATAGTTAAAGCCTCGTATTCTGCAATGTTGTTGGTACAAGGGAATGCTAGTTTGTATGATCTTGGTATACAATCCCCTTGTGGAGTGATGAAGAAGATACCAGCTCCGGACCCATGTTGTGTGTAGGAGCCATCAAAGTATAGTTTCCAATGAGTAGCTATGTCAATGTTGAAAATGGATTCATCTGGAAATTCTGAAACAAGTGGGCTCTCCGCATAGATAGGTGCATCTGCCAGTTGGTCTGCAATGACCTGTCCCTTGATTGCCTTGCGCTCCACATACTCAATGTCATATTCTGATAATATCATTACCCACTTAGCCATTCTTCCTGTAAGCATTGCCTTTGAAAGAAGATACTTTAAGGGATCAATTTTAGCTATGAGTTTGATCTTGTGTGCCAACATGTAGTGTCTGAATTTTTGGGATGCAAACACCACTGCTAGGCAAGCTTTTTCAATGAATGTATAGTTTAACTCATGGCCCACCATTGTACGGCTGATGTAGTATATGGCTCTTTCTATTCCATTTTCATCATGTTGTGCTAGGAGAGCACCAAGGGCTGCTGCAGTTGCTGAGATATAAAGGATCAATGGTTTGTTCTGAATTGGAGGCCTTAGTACTGGAGGTGTTAACAGATATTCCTTGATTTTGTTGAAGGCTTGTTCACATTTGTCATCCCATTTGTACGTTACCCCCTTGTGGAGTAGGTGAGAGTAAGGGATTTGTTTGTCTGCTAATTGTGCTATGAACCTGCGAATTGACTGAAGCCTGCCTTGGAGACCTCTCAGTTGTTTCAATGTCCTAGGAGCTTCCATTTCAAGTATTGCTTTCACCTTTGCCGGATCAATCTCAATGCCTCTCATTGACACTATGTAACCCAACAACTTTCCTGATTGTACGCCAAAGACACACTTCTTGGGATTCAAACGAACCTTGTATTCTTCTAGTCTGTCAAAGATAGCACTCAAGACCGATATATGATCCTCCTTCTTTTTGGATTTTCCCAGGATGTCATCAACATAGTCCTCAACTGTTTTGTGGATCATGTCATGGAATATTAGTGTCATGGCCCTTTGGTATGTGGCCCCGGCGTTCTTTAAGCCGAATGGCATTACGTTCCAGCAGTATGTTCCCCATGGGCAAGTGAAAGCCGTCTTGTGTTGATCTTCTTTTGCTATCATAATCTGGTTGTATCCTGAAAATCCGTCCATAAGTGATAGCATCTCATGCCCTGCGGTCATGTCTACAATCATGTCGATGTTGGGGAGCGGGAAATCATCCTTGGGACATGCTTTGTTCAAATCTCTGAAATCCGTACAGATTCTTATGGCTCCGTCAGGCTTTGATACGGGTACCAAGTTCGATACCCATTCTGGATAATCAATTGGTCGAATGAATCCCACATCTAATAGCTTTTTGAGCTCCATTTTGACTAACAAAGCAATTTGAGGATGCATTTTGCGAAGCTTCTGTCTCACAGGTTTAGCTTTAGGATAGACTGCCAAGTGATGAACCACTACCTCTGGATCCAATCCTGGCATATCAGCATAGGTCCACGCAAAATTTATCTTCCTTTCCTTTAAGAAGGTAGCCAACTCCTCTTGTTCTTTGCATAATAATGACTCAGCGTAGAATGTAATATGAGGAGTTTCTTGTGTTCCCAGATTGATGGGGTTGCACTTTTCTGCTAGCATAGCTGACTTTTCTTGGTGTATAGCTGTAAGAGGAAGATTGAATCCCCCATCCTCAGGCGCCTCAGAGAGGTTTTCACCATTGGATGCGTCCTTTCTTTTTACTTTTTTAGAGTCGGAGAGTGCCACAAGGTGGTTTTCACTCAAGGACTTGGAGATTATTCTCAATTTTTTATTTTTGCGACTGAGGGATTCAATCGTTTCTCCATAGTATGCATGTGTATCCAGCTCTATGATAAAACCTGCCTTATGATCCCCACATGGAATGTCATCCCTAAGTCCCATGAATTCCGAGAGCGCCTTATCGTTTTCAAACATGTCAAGAATTGGTGGTCCTCGTTGGTCGTAATCAATCAGTTGGGGATAGACTAATCGGATTTCATTGCTTTGGTTTTCAGACTCATAAGACAAGGTGCTAATCATAAGGACATTAGTATCCTCAAACAACAAAGGTAATCCTATTTCTGGTGACTCAGTTAAATCAGTGGGCATTCCTAAAGTCATGGAGGATTTTGGAGTAGCTACAGATTCCTGAGGAGGCGTTCGGTTCCGTCTATCCTGGGCACCTCGACCAAGTACAGTTACCTTAGGAGTAGGATGACCAATGCCAAGATTTTTTATTTGCTTCTCAGGTATAATGGGTATTACACGCCCGTTATTATCTTGGCCTAACCCTTGGTTCCGGTTATAGCCCATCAAGAGCATCAGCTTCATACCTTTGTTTCGTTCATCCATAGGCAATTCAACTGCCGGTATATCATCTCGATAAAGGAGATGAGATAGGTCCCCCTCTAATGTTTCCTGACCAAGATCTCCTGCACTTGTGAAGGTAGGGTTTCGTTCATAGGATCCTTGAGATGTTGAAGCTTCTTGTGATTGTGGTCGTCCTCTTGATCTAGGAGATTGTGGTAGCTCTCCTACTACAAAAGCATTCTTAGGCATTGAATAGTTTCCACAACCATCATCTTGTATTATAACTTTGATATCAGAAAAGGCGGGGATGGCGGGGGTGGAGGGTGTCTCTGTCACAGAAGTGAGAGTGGCGGGATCCACGTAAGGTGTTGATGGGCCTTCATCGTTCTTGGGTACTTGCGGGATCTTGTAGTATTTTGCCTCTAGATTTTTGCAGTAGGCAAATGGCTCAGGATCTCCATGGATAGTAACCTCTTGACCTTCATGTGTGAATTTCACACATTGATGAAAGGTTGAAGCTACAGCTTGCATTGCATGTATCCATGGTCGCCCTAGGAGAATGTTGTATGGTAAATCGAGGTCCAAGACCTGACAGTTGGTTTGCATGATGGCGGGTCCAACCTGGACAGGAAGCTGAATGGTGCCTTGGGATACCCTTTCCTGGTCATCGTATGCTCTTATTGTGATGCCTTTTCCTTTGTCAATTGAATCCTCTGAAATGTTCAAATTCTTTAGAAGCTTTAAGGAGCAAATATTTAAGCCTGCACCTCCATCCACCAAGACTCTCTTGACTTTCTTTTTATTTACGTACACCTCCAGATGAAGTGCACGGTTGTGAGATGGTTGTGTGGGGAAGTCTTGTTCAGAAAATGTAAGAATGTTAGGTGTGGTGATATTTGCGACCATAGCTTGGAATTGTTCTGCATCTAGATCTGCGGGGACAGTAGATGACGCCAAAGCTTCTTCTAGAATCTTTTTGTGTGCAGATGAGATTTTGAGTAACTCCATGATGGAGATATGTGCAGGGGTTCTTTTCAATTGATCCAAGACATTATAGCCACTAGGGTTAGACCTTGGATTGGATGTGGAATTTCTGCTTGGTTGGGATGGTGCTGCAATGGTAACCTTTCCACCTCTTGTGGTGACTCCACAATCGGCTTGGGCCCCTTTGATGGTGATGACTCCACAAAACTCGTCTAAACAAGCAACAACACCCTCGTATGTGTGGTTGACATTTTTATAAGCCCCTTTTCCTTTGTCTTGATCTTTGTTTCCTTTGTTACCATGATTCGGCATCGGATTCGTGTAAATCTTGAGATCTTTGTTTCCTGATGGTGCTTCCACATCTATGATTTTGTCATCTATGAGGTCTTGAATTAGATTTTTGAGCCTCATGCAGTTGTTTGTCGTGTGTCCCTTGAGTTTGTGGAAGTCGCAAAGATAATTCTCATTATACCATGGTGGCTTGACCGATGGTTCTTGATAATTATTATGTGTAGGGACCGTTATCAATTTTTCATCTACCAATCTTTTCATGATTGCTTCAGCAGGTTCCCCAAGGAGTGTGTATTTTCGTTTGGGGAAGAACTTGTTTCGCTGTGGTCTTCCCTGATTATCAATGTTGTTTGTGTTTTGGTTATGGGATGGTTGGACCACAGTATTGACTTGTCGATTGCTTTGATTGGTATTTTGGTGTTGTTGTTGTTGGGATGGTGGATTGTTCTTCCGTGGGGCACTAATGACAACTTTGGCGTCAACAACACCATCATTGGTTACATTACGATTCTTTGCCCATGTTCGTGGTTTGTCATGATAATTGGATGATGAGCGGCCTTCTTGATATGATGAAGTTTCTCCCTGCGTGGCAAGGGCTTGTTCGATATTGAGCGCCCTAGGTATCAATTGGTCGTAAGTGGTGATGTTTTGCATTTTGAGGTGGAAGGCCAAGGGCCCATCAAGATTCGCAATGATAGTTCCCACTTGTTGTTCTTCAGGCATGGACCACTTGCTTTGATTAGCTTTGGATCGCCATCGTTGTAAGAAAGCACCGAATGATTCATTTTTCCCTTGTTTGAGAGATGATAATTCCTGTAAGCTAACCTCCATGGGAGTGTTGAAGGAATAATTATGTATGAAGGCATCCACGATTTCCTGGAATTTTTTGATTCCAGAAAGTCGAGAAAACCAATCAATAGCGTTTCCAGCCAAGCTTCTTGGGAATAATCTCATCAAGTACGTTTCGTCGTGAGCCACCTCCATGCAATGTACTTGAAATTCCCTGATGTGATCTTCAGGGTTACCCGTTCCGCGATATTTGTCAAATTTAGGGATCTCAAACCCTTTTGGGAATGGTTTCATTTCTACGCTCCTATCAAATGGATAAGGGCATAGGTTTTTTTGTGGTTTTGGTGTCTTTCCTGATTGAAGGTCAAGCACTTGTTGTGACAGAAATTTTATTTGTGCGGTGACATCCAATTGTGGATCAGGAGGTGGAATGAAGGTGTTCTGGGGGGGTGGAGTGGGTGTTTGAATGGGTGGAATGTTTGCTTGTTGTGCCATGTATGCTTTCAACAACGCTTGTTGTTGATCTTGTTGTTGTTGCGCTAATAGAGCTTGTTGTTGTGCTTGATGTTGTTGGTCCAACAATGCTTGTTGTTGGTCAGCTAGGGCTTGTTGGGCTGCTTCTTGTTGCTCTTGGTATTGCTCTAACGCTTTCTGATATGCGAGTTGTTGGGCTGCTTGTTGTTGTGCAAAGTACTGCGCTTGTGCTTGCACTCGTGCTTGGGCATCTTGGGCATCTTTTGCAGCTTGAGCAGCTTGTGCGGCTTGTGCAGCTTGTGCGGCTTGAGCAGCTTGAGCAGCTTGTTGTGCGGCTTGTGCAGCTTGTGTAGCTCGTTGTTGTTGTTGCAACAAAGCTTGGGCTTGTGCTGCTTGTTGTGCTTGTTGTTGTTGCAGCGATGTTTGAGCTTGATTTTGCTGTGAAGCTTGAGAAGCGTGCGTGGCTATAGGCGCTTGCCGAATTGTTTGATATTGTTGGAGCAATTGTTGGTATGCTTTGAATGAAGCATTGTAATGGCTTACTTGGCTTGGTCGCAGTGGTGGTGGTGGTGGGATCGGAATTGTGTTGGAAGTTTGAGATGTGCTTAGAGCGATGGTGGGAGGTTGCGATGTAAGGGGTGTGATGGGGGTAGTGGAAGTTTGAGGTATAGTGGATGTAGTGGTTGGAGTGAATGTGGTGATAGGTGCATTTGGGATGGGTGAAGTGATAGGAATGGTGGGACTAGGTGAAGTGGTAGGAATGGTAGAGATGAGCGAAATAGTGGGTATTTGAGAGACCATATTTTGATTAGCTATCATGTGTTGGTTTGATGTGGATGGTGTGTTTGAAAGATGCGATGTACCCCCTTGGTTGGATGAATTGATTTGGATGGGGTGATTTATGTTAGGGAAAGGTGGAAATTTAGGTAAAGGGGGGATCCCTAAACCAAAATATGGTGTTGACGTGGTGGGAGGTGTGAATGGTTTGAATGGTGGAAAATTTTCTTGTGCAAATGAAGAGACAAATCCATAAGGTCTCTCTATTTCGGACGAGCTTGCTTGTACCAAAGGTCTAGACACTTGCGTGTCAAGAGAAAATGATGAGGTGGTATGGTAAGGAACCTCAGATGTATCGATAAATCCAAGTGGGTTGTAAAGTGGGTTTTGATGCGTGTTGAAGAGGGTATCATCCTCATTGATAGTAGGTTCTATGGTGGCAATGGAAGTGGTTGATTGTGGAAGGGTGTTTTGGTCATTTGGTACAAGAAGCTCATCCTCAATAGTGTTGAGAATTGATGGATTTATTTTAGCCATTGCGCGAAGAAACTTTTGTAGTTTTGGTTGTTTGAGCATCTCAAGAACTTCTTCCTCACTTAATTCTGTTGGTGTGATGTCTTCCACCAAGACCTCTTTTTGTGGATCGTGTGTAGTGATAGTGAGGTCTGGAAGTGGTGTGTTTTGGATTTCTGGAATGTTTTGGCTTAGATCACTTGTGGTTGATGTTTCTTGATTTAACTCCATGTTCCTCTTGTGTTGTGATCTTGTTTGAACCATAAAAGAGCAAACTAGGATGTGTAAAAGATCAAAGATGTGAAGATGAAAGGTGTATGATATATGGGTGAGAATGGAAGTTTTGAATTTGTATTGAAAATCTTGATGTGATGCTAGGTACTTTGGGTTTGCTTTGATTGATGTTTGTTTGATGTTTAGACTTTGAATTCTATCTTTTGAATGTTGATGTTTGAGCAAGAGATATCCCCAAGATGTTTGAATGATGATCTAAAAAAGATAACTAATGCTCATAAAGGATAATTTGATCTAGAAGTGAGAATAGGATGTGTCTACTCACAAGCTAACCAAAAGATAATCCAAATTAGTGATGGGAGAAGGATGCATCTATCCACCATTAATTTGAACAAAGTGATAATTCAACTAAGCATGTGCAAAAGGATTCATTCACACACAATTGAGTTGAACAAGTTTGATGTTTGATGTTTGAAGAATTCAAAGTCTCATGTTTGAAAGGTTTTGATGTCTACCAAAGGAGCCTAGCATAGTTGTGTCAAGATTTTCTCAAAATGTTGGTGAGATGTTTATGGTTGATGATGTTTTTGATGGATGAATGTTTGTTTTGATCTTAGAATGACCCTAGTTTAGACTTTTGCTTAACAAGACCAAGGTATTGAAGAACGTGTTATGCCCTAAGCAAGGTATCCAATCCCTTGAAACAATCTTGGATTTTGTGTGTAGTAAAATGAATATAAAGTGGGGTTGTCTCTTGAAGCATGTCTATAGAAATTAGCCAACAACTTTTCTCTAAAATCATATAACCTTTTGAGTCTTTGTTGATGTTGTTTTGGGCTAAGTTTCCTTTTCTTGGGTTTTTGTATCTTGATCTTGTGAGAAATCATTGAAAAGACATGTGTGGGGCTCAATTGCTTATCTTTGCTTTTAATGACTTCTTTTTACCAAATACACTTTCTTGATTATGTTTCAAACTAAAGATGTCCTATGTCAAAATTCCTTTTCTTCCCACAAAGTGTTGTGTGGGAGTTCCAAGAAATTGAGGCAAAGGGATTTCCTAGGTTAACCCTAGTTAGAGCAAATGACGATATAAATTCAAGTGATGAGAAACCTCTAAGGACATAATCCCAAGGGAAGGCAACAACACTTAAATTTGTCAAAAGGTATTTGCTCTATCAAAAGGGGTTTGAAATTTGCATGATCATGTTTAAGTGTTTGTTTGCAAAATGTTTTCGAATACCCACTGTGTTTTCAAACAAAGAATAATACAAGCCCTATGGATGTGATAGACAATGTTTGTTGAGTCCCCACTTGGACAAGTCCAGCTACGCCTACTTTTAGCGGATGGTTAGATGCTTGACCCCACTGGCTCCCTCCACGGCACTCACTTATACGGGCAGCCAAGCATCAACACCCATGAAACTCCCATGGCATGCTTTCCATCTCTACTAAAAGCCGTAAATTGTGGGGCGGCTTCAGAACGACCGTTCTTGCACCAACAAACAGATTAAGGATTTTGGCAAATTCTAACACATAGGTTCTAGTAAGGACTTTCCGTTCGTAGGAGTTGACCCAACGTGGCAAGAGTCCCCTTTCGGATCCATCTTGTCGGAGCCAACCGCGTGATTATGGCGTTTAACCAAAATCCTCATTTATATCCCGGCTGGAAATACTCTTGGCTTTAGAGTGTTACCGGTTGAGTCGTCGCTTGGGTGAGTACTTTTTCCCCAAGGCAGGCCCTCTAAGATAAACAAAAGCGAGCAAAGACACAATCCGTAACTCGATCGATCTTTGATGGCACAAAGAACGAGAATGTACGCGAAAATGCCCCTACTCACACTCGCACAAGATTGTTCAATTTTTAAGCCCCAAAATGAAGTGTTTCAAAGCAATAAAATGTGTTTTTGAGTGTTTCTCTTGCACCCTAGATCGCACGAAGCGCAAGGGGAGAGGATACGCACTCAAAAGACAAAATAACACAATCAAGCACTTGTTCGTTTTAGCCTCAAAGCAATGATGACTTCATTTTAAGCACCAAAATCAAATGTGAAGTTTGCCTTGTTCAATTTTAAACCAAAACGAAATCTAGTAAGTGTGTTCTAAGGTTCGTTTTAAGCCCCAATTGAAAACTAATGTTCTAAAACGAAAAGGAAAACAATTTCGTGTAGTGTTGATTAAACACTTAAAGTGTTAAAGAACACATTGTGTTTTCAAAAAAAACATTTCCCTCCTTTCGTGAAGTAGTATTGATCAAAAAATCAAAGTGTTAAAAAACACATTGTGTTTTCAAACAAGAATCCTCCTCCTCTTTTGCTTTGCATCTTTTCGCCTTTGTTCGTTTGTACCTTCGCTTGTACCTTCGTTTGCTTTTGTACCTTTGTTGTTCGTTGTACCTATTAATATCACAAATAAAAGTTAAAAATTAATACATGTCAACTTGAGGAAATCTTTTTTTTTTTTTTAAGAGAGGAAAGAAAAAAATGCATTGACATTCATTATTGAATTGTTTCTATTTATTTCTCTCCTTTGTAAAGAACTTAATAAAGTCAAATAACAAAGAATAATAACTCACTAATGAACATCAATGTATTTTTGAACTTTATCACAAAATCATAACAAAACATAATAAATTTGAGATTTAAATAAATAAATATTCAAATTCACTTTCAAAGCAGAAAAAGTATGCCTTATGTTTTGCCTCTAATTTTCTTTTCTAATAGAACCATAGAAGAGAATTTGTTTTGTCCATACTTAAATCTTTTTGATTTTCACATACTTCTAATGTTTCAGGAATTGATAAGTTTTACCCTTGTATGAATTACGAGCCACTTGAAGCATGACATTTAATTATGATATGACTGTTAGCTGCCTACTCAGCCGCCTACTGCAGATCAAGAGAATCTTATACCAGCGACTTAAGGTCTGATATCATAGACAATTTAGGAGCAACGCCTTCAAACTTACTGCTGGTTGGGGCAAACATAAATGCTTTTACCTTTACAGATGACAGAATTTTGAAGAGAGAAGCTACGCCATAAAGAAAATCAAAAGCCAATCTAATTTGCAGGTATACTTAACCATCTTCAATAAATGCATAACTGACAACATTCACTTGCGTATCAGCGAAGTAATGAATTACTAGCGCTAGCAGGAACTTGTTTTTAAACAACCATGATCAACAGGCACAAAAAAAGAAGTCTCTCCAGCCAAAGGCGTGAGGTTAAATTCTGGAAACTTAGAAGTTTTTCCAAAGGTATTTGACAGATGTAAAAGAATATAAAGTAAAAAAAAACGCACTCCACAGTCCCTAGTTGGTGTAAAAAGAAAACGTGTGAGATAGAAAGAGCCAACATTTGAAATTCATACTTGGATTTTCCTCAGACAAATGATGCGCGTAGCTGGAGTGTCAGGACCAAAAGAAATGTTACCAATAATGCAGCAAATATCTTTTGACTCTCAAAAAAAAACAAACAAAGTTATATCTCCCTATTTCAATAAATCTGGTGCGCTTGTGTTTCTCTCATCCGCTTTAAATCATAGCGGAAAAATTTAACAAAGATACCCAAGATTTATCAGAAATGACTTGGGCAAGTAATGATAACTGATGATTCTGAGTTAAACAAAGCCAGCAATTTTTATCAAAAGATTTGAAAATTTATTAAAACAGAAACAAGAGTTATGAGTATCCCCTCTCAGTCTTCATTTTAATTCCATAAACTGTAGTGATATATCAGCTAAAAAGACTTTTAGAAATTCTCTAGCAAAGTAAAGTTCGCAAGCACAACACTTGATTTAACTAGCAGGCATAAATCCAAAACAGATTTACGTAATGGCTTTTCGGTAGATTATATCTGGAGACCCACTGAAACAAAATAGTCAGTATGTCTGAAATGTTCTTTTTCTTTATGACATGACTATAAAACATGGGAACCTGGACGAATTACTTGTTTATTTTTGTCATAATAGAGCATAAAATTTAACCCAAGATTTTTAATGAAAGAAGTGTATATGCAGCAAAGAAATTTGGTTCAACAACTAAAGAAATCAGAATTGCTTGCCCTCCTTCTAGCGCCAAGATGAAGTATCCAAAATCTGCAATGCAAAACCAACCTCAAAAACTCATTAGAAGGGTTAGTATAACACACAAATCTGCAAATACCTCCATGGAATACATTGCAAATGCTTTCAAAAATGCAACAAATGATAATATAAAGACTAAAGCATTATGAAAACAAAAGCAAGCTACCTATTCCATGTTGGATTGGTGTCACATGTGCTAGTGACCCTTTTCCAATCCTTGATCAAAGCTAAGATGATAAAATGCAAATGGAGATGGTGAAATGATGATGAACAAGATTAAATCTCAAGTGAAGAGAGTAACCTTGCATGAAATTGTGAAAATTGTGAAGGATTTGCTTGAGGATGATACACCTATTTAAAGATTTTCAAAATGCCAAATGTTGAAGAGGGACCAATGTGGGATCAAAAACAAGCCAATGAATTGAGAACACTTGTCATCATGTGATTGATGGATGTATGTGCAAGATTTGGGAAGAGTGCCCAAGAGGGGGAAATTTTGAATTCAAATTTGCAATAAATTTTGAGAGGGGGACAAGAAAGAAGAGCAATAAATGCCCTGTTTGACTTGTCATGTTGAAAGAAAATGAGGGAAAATGATTGTTTTAATAAATCAATAAAATTGATTTATTGTGCAAGTGGCTAGGGATTAGCCTTAGATTAGGATTAGATTAATTTAATGATGATTATGCTGATTTAATGCTGATTAATTGATTTGACTTTTTGGACTTTGGAAAATGATCTAAGATTTGATTTAAATGGCTTTTTGATTTATTTAATTAAATGGATAATGCAGGATGAAGGTTGAATGCTAAGATTTATTTGATAAATGAACTTATTTAATGAATGGATGAAAGTGATGAATTTGCCTAGTGTAAGAGCTAATTTGACCGAATCTGATCGAATGCACAATGTGAATTTTGCATGTCTACAGAAGCTATACTCAAGATCCCACCACCTGCTAGCAAGAAATAAATGAAGTCATTCTTTGGAAAAATCAACTTTGTAAGGAAGTTCATCAGTGGATTCGCATAAATAGTCAAGCCACTGAATGCAATGCTAAAGCAAGAGGGAAAAGTTGAGTGGAATAAAAAAGCTAAGGAAGCATTTGTAGAGATAAAGAGGGCTATTGTTGAAGCTCCAATTTTGGTGAGTCGAGATTATGCTAAGCCATTCTATATATATTCATTTGCTTCTGATCATTCTTGTGCTCCTATGTTGACTCAAAAATCTGACCAAGGAAATGAACATCCCATAGAATTTATGAGTGCACCATTGAAGGATGAAAAGTTAAGGTACCAAGTGTAGAGAAGCAGGCTTATGCCTTCGTCAGAGTTGTGAAGAAGTTTAGGAATTATATTCTCAGAAACAAGGTGTTTGGAATAGTTCCTGATCCTGCAATCAAGCTGTTGTTGATGTAGAATGAGCTAGGAGAGTGCAGAGCTAAGTGGGTAACTATGTTATAGGAGTACGATATTGAGATTCAAGCCATGAAGCTAGTAAGAGGGCAAGGATTTACAAGGACAATGGAAGAAATGGGCCCTGATCTTGCAGCTCAACATTACAATCTAGAAGATGTTTCTCCTGGTGAATGGTATGATGATATTGTTTATTATCTCCTAACTCAAAGGTGTCCTAACCATCTAAATGTAGTACAAATAAGAGCATTACACTTGAGGAGTGACATTTTCATGCTGAAGGGAGCTATTCTATATAAGAAAAATCATGAAGGTATCTACCTGAGGTGCTTAGGAAGACATGAAGTTGAGAGAGTCATGGCTGAATTTCATGATAGATATGGTACTGGCCATGGATCTACATATGCCACTACAAATCAGATTTTGAGGGTTGGTTATTATTGGCCTACATTGTTCAAGGATACACACAGTAATGTCAGAACTTGCCATGTGTGCCAGACTGCAGCATCCAGGGAGAAGTATTGAACTCTTCCACTTTAGCCGGTCTTTGAGGTAAAACCTTTTGCACAGTGGGGGATGGACTCATAGGTCCCATCAATCCACCTTCTTCTGTGGGTCATAGGTATATTTTCACTGTTACTAATTATTTTACATGATGGACTGAAGCTCTTGCGTGCAAACAGTGTACTTCTGAAGTGGTAATAGATTTCATTGAATCAGGTATTATCAATCGCTTTGGATGTCCTTTATCTTTAGTTTGTGATAATGGTCCTACATTTGCATCATTGAAATTTTACAATTGGGCCTTTGATCATGGGATTATAACAAAGTTTGCATCCAATTACTATCCACAGGGTAATGGGTTGGCTGAGTCTTCCAATAAAAACCTCTTAACAATCATCCGTAAGTTTCTAGAGAAGAATCCTAAGGATTGGCACACTCAACTTAGATTTGCTTTGTGGGCAGATCGCACAAGAAAAAAGACTTCCATAGGGGACCTCCCCTTATCATCTTGTGTATGGCTTGGAACCCTTATTTCCAATTCAATTGAGGATCCCCACTTTATAGCTCATTAATGAATATTATGATGAAGGAAACAGGCGTGAGGCTTGCCTACAGGAGCTGTTACATTTTGAAGAAAGAAGAGATGAAGCCGTAGAGAACTTTGTTAAACATTAGGGTGTAGTCAAAAGGTGGTTTGATAAAAGAGTCAAGGTAAAAGCCTTTCAAATTTTTGACTTGGTTCTCTACTAGGATAAAGCCCATGACCATAAGGGAGAGCATGGTAAATTTGACAAACTTTGGCTTGGCCCTTACCAGATTTCAGAAATCTTGGGAGATAATGCTTTCCGCTTGAAAACTCTCACTGGGGAGGATATCCCACTGCTTGTCAATGGGCAGTATTTGAAGCATTATTTCCAGTCTTGAGTTGTTTTTAGCTCTTTTCCTGTATATAGTTAGAGTTGGTTTCCTTTATGTTTTTGTTTGCTTTTCTTTGCTTTGGTTAGAGTAGGTTTCCCTTTCTGCTTTGCTTTTGTTTGTTTTGGTTAGTATAGGTTTGCTTTCGGTTTGGTGTGTTTTTTCTCTGCTTTTGCTTTGGAGGTCTTCTTGTTTTCTTCTGGATGTGTTGCACCTGCATAGAAAATTTTCTTTTGTTTGGGACTGTTTTGAGTATTTCCTTGATGATCTTTGATCCTTTGTCTTGAATGGATGGTTGAGGTCTTTGTTGTTGTCATGCAATCTAAATGTTTGATTTAAGGAAGATGAGTCACTGGTTTGATGTGAATTTGAAGTATTCTGAAATCTTATATCTCTTCTACATCTTAAAAATCCTAAGGTTGTGGTAGGGTCCTTGTGAGGTCCTGTTAGGTGAAAAATCTTATTTCTGCTTCAGTGCCACTGTGCTTCTCAGCCCTGAGTGTGAACTTCATTGTTCATAGGTTGAAATGAAAAAATGAAAAGAAAAGAATATCAAAAGAAGAAAAGGGAAAATATTGAAAATCATTTGAATTCAAATTATCAGGGGTATCTGAATATCTCTATCGGGGCTATGGACGCTTGACTGGCAATAGAGCTATGTTCGGGAGAATCACAACGATAACCTCCTTGGGGCTATAGATGCCTGACTGGCAGCGAGGCTCTATCCAGGTTGCTTTTGGAGTTAGGATCTTTACGTAGCCTAACTTGATTGAACTTGGTTTTTGTAGTAGCTTAAGGAGGAAAATGAACTCATGTGCACACACTTGGATTTTCAGTCTATGGAAGGTTCAGTCTACTTGTGGTTTTGATTCTTTAATCTTGCATTTTGATTTGTTTGTTTGATAGTGAGATCAAAACCAGAGATTTTGGGTTCATGATTCTTGTTCATCATCAAATTATTTGGAGCATTTTCCCAACAGAGTCGCCATTTATTGTGCAGCTTTTGCACACACACCCTGCTGAAAGCAGGGACCCTATTTTGTTTTTGCTCTTGTTGTTTTGGCCCTTTGACTTTGAGGATTTTCCTTGCCTTGGCATGAGCTTAAGTGTTTATCTTGCTTGCCTAAGTGCCCCCCCTAAGTTGCATATTGAAAATCTTAAGTTTTGGGCCAAGTTCAGGTTTTTGCACTGTTTTAGGATTTTTCGCCACGTCTAGATTTTCCTGGATTTCATTCAAACTCTAGCTAAACGCGATGGTTCAAGAATTTTTGGTCTTCGCAAAATTCCGCATGGGCCAGATTTTTCTGGAAGTCCATTGTCTCGTCGGGTTTCTGAACTTCTCCAGTTTGTTATGTTGGCTTCATTATTACACCTTGGTTTGATCTTCGCTGCGAGTGTAGTTAAGTTTAACCGAATTTTGCACCATTTGCTCCCATCTTTCGTTGTGTATTGCTTTTGCATTTGGGATTTGGTAATTTGGGTGTTTGGATTTTTTGATTTGCTTGCTCGAGTGTTCAGATTGCTGTCTGTTGTTGCCATGATCAATTTCCACTTCATCAAATGGTATGTACATGTTGCCTTGCTTTTGATTGATGAATGTGAGTAGTGCTTTGACATTATAGTTTTGCTTGGAGTTTGAATTCCTATGTGTTTGGGCATTTCATGGCTTGCTCTGTGCTTTCATGGTTAAAATTTAGGGTTTCATGCCTAGGGTATCGCCATTTCATCTTAATTTTATTTCGAGTGAAACTAGAATTCAAGGAAGATCTATAGGAGGTTCAGGTTAAGCTGGTTCTGTGCCCAGGGTCCTCAAATTTGTGATCTTCAATCAATTTGAGTGAGATCGTGAGAGGATGTCGATATTCGGGTTTTATTCCGGCTTTGGGATTTTCCTATGCGGATGGATTTCTCCAGTTTTCCTACCTCTCTCTATTTTCCTGGAATGTGTTGAAACTCCATAAATTTTCCCTATTCGTGGTATTCCGGTCGGGTTGGATTTTCTCAGATTCTCTGTGACACTTGATGAAACTTGGAAATTGGGTGAAATGGATGATTTTAATGATAATTGTTTATCATTCCATGCTTTTAATTGATATATTACACTGTTATCTACATATTTTCTTCATTTTTGATGATCTATGGTTGATTTTGTGCCTTCCTCAGGAAAATCTGCCTGGCATGGATTTCCTTGAAATTCCTTTCTGGCCTGGATTCCACAGTTGGTTTGAAATTTTGAATTGTGAGGTCTGCGCTTTAACGATGTTTTTTGATTGATTTCAATCTTTGCTCGGATTTGTTTGAATGATGAATATGTTATTTGTGATGGGCTAATTCTTGATCTTCTTGTTATAATGAATATTATTAATGGTGGTTTTTGCTGAGTGTAGGCTGAATTTAACTGGGTCGTCAAGGAAGTCCTGGAGAGGAAATTTAAAGTGTTGGTTACTCCACTCTTGGCCGACTTGGATGGAATCTTCTTGAGGATACATGATCAAATAGATAAGGATGGAAGGAGGTGGTTAATGCAAGGCTACATTGGAACTTTCTTTATTATTTTCCATGCCTTGGTTCGAATTATATTGGAGATCCTAGGCCGACCTGGATGAGTTCATGTATATAATGCCTATTTTATCTCATTTTGAATTCTCCTTGGGTTGACCTGTTTTATGGCCATTTATTATTGTAAACATTAGTTGGGCCAACTTTTTTATGGGTATTTTATGATTGTAAACCCTTGCTAGGTCGAGATGCTTTGGAGGTTCCTATAAATTTGGCATTTCACCTCATTTGTAAGATATAGAATAAAGAACATAGAATAGAAAAAGACAGATAGTTCTTAGAGCGAATTAAGCAGTAGATCAGAGATAAAAAGTTATTCAATTTCTAAGCAAATGCTGTAACAGAACATTGGAATTGTTGCTTTAATTCAGTGATTAATACAATTGAAGACATTGTGATTTTCTGGTTATCTCTTTTGTTTTGACTTATCTTGCATGGTTCTTATAATTCTATCTTTCAAATTGCTCAAGGTTATTAGATATATGTTAGATTTAGATTTAGATCTGATTCAATGGTGTTTATGGTTTGATGCTTGAAGTGTTTGCAGCAATCCCTGGTCCATACTTTTTGCACCTAGCTGATTGTTAGTTGCTTTGTAAAGTTAGCTTGGACCTTTATATCCATCATGCTTAGTTCAATTGTGGAGATTTATTCATTTCAATTGCAATTGGGTTCTCTTGGATGAATGTTGATGATCTGGAAATCTTTAACACCTTAGAAGATTGCACTATTTCTATGAGATTGCAAGTTCATCTGGGTTAAGCAGGAATTAGTTTATGAGGGATTGGTCCATTTCAAGTATTTCATCATTCACATTGTTAATCTTAGGAGTAGTGTTAAATTTAGGAACCTCTCTGAAACCCTATCTTTTGTTATTTCTTTATCATTTGAGTTAGATTTAGGATTGAAGTATCATCATATTGTTAGATTTGATAAGTTAAAGATTCAGTATTTGCTTGTAGTAAGGTCCCTTTGTGATTACCAACATTTTCACATTTATCACTGAGTTGTTTATGCATTGTCAAGACCTATCATTAGAGACCTTGGGGTTATCTCTTGAGGCTTGCTGATAGAGGTTTAACTTTCAAGAGAGATAGGATATTATATTCTGTCTGAGTTGTTGCTATGCAGAAAACATCATCAACATTATTGTTTGACCTTTTATTCTTCTATAATTAAATAATTGTCAAAATTATTTAATTACAAGTCATTCCTCACTTTTGAATAAATAATTCAAATTATTTATCCATGACCAATTTCTATCTATCCATTTGATTAAATTGATTAATTTAATTAAATGCTCCATGTTTCATTTTCTCCAAATAAATAATTTGAATAAATTATTTATTTTCCACTTGTCCCTTTCCTCCATTTTCTCCATTTTCAAATAAATAATTTATGCACCTCCTCTAGTCAAAGATGCCCTGTCATTAACCCCCGTCATAGCCTTCATTGCTATCATAGCCGTCGGTGTCATACTTGCCATAATTCTTCCCAAAATGGCATATTCTTTGTGCATCAATTCTAGACTATTAATCTTGGCATCTTTTTGGAGACTTGATCCTAGCCATCCATTTCATAACCTCCCTCTCATGCAACCTCATCCGTCGATCTTGGAATCCTTCTAGAGGATTAATCTGGACTATCCATTCAAATGGTTGTCTATAAAAGCAACCTTCCTCTTCCATTTTCAACCTAACAACTAATTGTCTTCAAATTTCTACTTACTATTTTGCAGGTATTTGCACATGTGAAGCAACAAATTTGAGGGAAAAGATTGCAAAAAAGAGAAATAGGAGAGCAAGGGAAGTGATCCAAGATTCAAGCATGGGGAGTGTTTTTATTTCATGTTCTTATTTTCTCATGCTTTCATTTTTTTCTCTTGTTTAGGTGTGGTTAATAGTCTAGAGGTGTTGGCTATCACTATTCTAGGCTAGGAATTCTCTAACCCCATATTACAACAATCAATGACTAAATCAAAGACTAAATATACTACCAAATCGATCAATCAAAATAACCAATAAATGACTAAAAATGGTTTAGTCATCAATCTGGTCGCATTATAAATGACTAACAATAAACTACTAACAGTCATATGACCATGTTCAGCCATTTATATGCAGTTCTTGGTAGTTTTTTTAATCATATATTGTTGTTTTTGTACTAGTGCACTAACAGGTCCCACATAGTTATAATCTCACTAGAGGCTCCTTGTGCTTCACCTACAAAAAACTTTTCCCTAGGCTAGATACTATTTGACATAGACTAGAAAGTATCTTGATTCATTTTAATTTCTTGGATCAAGAGGATATCAATCTTATTTTCAAGGATACATATCTTGAGAGAGTGTTATTTTTTAGGGATATTCAAGCCTCTCATATTCCAAGATAGGAACTTCATTTATAGTTTTTAGTGGTTGACTCCAAGGTCTTCTGCCTTCCACAAGCAATCTCCCATGTTATTTCCTTTTGTCTTGTTTGATGCTGGGAGGTATTACCCACTTTTGAATCCACTCCCACACTAATTTTCTTGTTCTTGATTTTTTTTTTGGTGTTGACCAACCATCATCAATCTACGAGGCACTAGGGCTATCCCCTGGGGAGAGTACAAGTCATTTAAGTGGCTCAAGAAAAATAGATGAGAAGCAAGAGTGTTATACACGAAGATTATCAAAAGGTTCCATAAGAGGGGGCGAGGAGTTGGCAATGAGTATCTCAACATTCAAAATACGATTTGGGTATGTGGGGCTTCATTACCAGAAGCAAGGATGGGGTTGGGGATCTCTCCTTCTGATCCGGGGGACAATTTTTTAGTGAAAATTGAAGTGTTCCCAATGCTCCAGATTTTAGCTTCATCAGAAAGAGAACGACGTCCTGATTCCAACGCAACTTGAACGGGGCGAAAATGACTCAGTTTGTGCAAGTTACAGCCAGTCAAACTTCCAGTCAAACTGGCTTCAGGGGCGTCCAAAAGGCCAAAAAAATAATCTCGAAGTCAACAAATGGCGCGTTGGTCACTTAAGAGAGTCTGCCCTGTGATGATTTCGACGGTTTTCGTTTTCATTGTCGAACCACGCCGATGCTCTCGAAAGGTTAGAAGTACTAAACTTCAACAATCTCGAGGGTAACGATGGATGATGTCAATACCCGACGTGCAAAGTCCCAGATTATACGAACATATATGGGTTTAATTCTGACCAAGATGGGCGTGTGAGTCGCACCGCACGGACCAATAATATTGTAATACCATGTCCATCTCGACAAGCTCCGTGACGACAACAAATACAGGGAGAAATAATAACTTGGGCCAATGACAAGATGGTAGATTTTATCAATGAGACTCTGACACGTGGCACCTACTCGGCAGTACTGTCATCCTCGTCAGCAGCCTCGTCAGTAGAAGTCGTCGAATGGAATTGAGACACGTGTCAAGTCTTTGGCCTGCGTGTTGGTTGAGCGGACTGCTAAAACTATGGACGGGTTTTGAACTCGTGACCACCACTTCTCCGAAACCGTCGCCAGCCATTGCGCCGCTGCATAGCCACCTAACCAAAGATAGCCGGTGGTTTTGTTTGTTGTGTATTTTGTTGGATTTTTGTTTTAAAATGGCCGGTCGGGGATTTGAACCCCCGACCATGCGGGATATAAAACTCTTACCCACCGCTAGACTGCGAACTACTACCGAAATATAAAGGTAGTTAGTTTTTATTTGTTTAAAAATTGTTGGCCGAGCCTTAACAAAAGGGAAAATTTAGCCAAAACAAACAAAAACCCACTTAAAACTCTTAACCAAAAGATTGCAGAGGATAAAACAGACCTGATACGAGCTGATCAGGGAAGATATACAATTAATTGAGTGGTTAGGCCTAATTAGGCAAGTTTTTAGTATAAAAGGAGGGGTATAGGCCTTTGTTTCTCAAGTCCAAGTGGAGAACGAGAGAATGCTCGAGAGATGATTTGTATTGTTCCTGTATATCGAAGTGATGCTATGCTTTTGATGTACTTGAAGGGGATGATGCTGCCTCAATTGTAACTGAATTTGGAGCTAATCGGATCGGTCCTCCATTGGAGAGGGACCCGGAGACGTAGTCCTTAGGGACGAACTCCGTTATCAATTGTGGTTTCGTCTCTCTATTTCTTCTCTCTTTCTTTCTCAGTTCATTATCTTGGCATCTATTTTATGTTATGTTCATTTATTCATTTGAGCATTTAATTACGTAATCATTTATGTTAATCGTTGTAATAATTGATCTTTTACGTTACGCATTCTGTAAAAGCAATTAGTCCTAGATCCTATATAGATCAAGTTGGTATCAGAGCTTTGTGTGTGGCTTGTATTGCAATTTGAATGCTAACGAGATCCAGGTTGCAACGAGGCGAAGGAGAACTCGAAGAGTACAATCCAGAGATCGGAAGACGAAGAGCTAATCAACCGTCACAGATGGAAGAAAAAGAAGGTGGACAAAGTTCAGAGCTTAGTGTCAAGGATTTCCAGAAGCTATTTCTTGACATGAAGGCGCGGTGATGAACTCATGCAGCATAAGAAGGAAGCACAAAAGGAGAGGTTCTTCAAAGTACAAGAAGGTGTGAAGATCGAAGATGTGAGGTGAAAAGCTCCAAACCCTTTTCTCCTTATCTTCCTCTTCTTCTTCTTCTTCTTCCTCCTCCTTCTCTCTAATGCAACCATTTAAGAGCAAGTCTAAATCAGAATTAAGCTTGATGTAAAATCTGAGTTACCTAAATACTGTGGGGAGTTAAATGCTGAGAAGTTAGACGATTGGGTCCAACAAGTAGAAGTATACTGTAGGATACAAGGCCTAGTAGAAGATGCTTCTAGGATTCAATTAGCAACTCTCCGGTTGGGAGGTACAGCTCTCACCTGGTGGGAGAGTAAAACTCGGGAAGAAATTGCTCGCCATGGTCAAGTTAACATGTCTTGGATGGAGTTTGTTGCTGCCCTTAGGAAACAATTCTATCCTTTAGGTTACATGCAACAGTTAACTATGAATTGGCAAACCTTTAGGCAAGGTAAGGGGCAGTCTGTCCAGGAGTATACGCATGAGTTTAGGAAACAGGCCATTGCTCTTAATGTTCCCTTGTATACCCAAGACACACTACTTGCTATATTGGTGGTTTATAATTCCTACCTAGGGTATTGTTTGCCTTGATGTTGAGTCCTGGCTCAATCTAGAATGAGGTGTCTGCTCAAGCCATCGCCTAGAGTCAAGGGCAAGTATCATACTTAGTGATAACTTTCAAGAAGCCATCTAAGTTCGAGGGTAAGTCTAAAGGGAAAGATAAAGACAAAGATAAAGGCAAAGGGAAGAAGACAACTACAGCTAAGAAAGAGGGTGAGAAACCCACGTGCTCCCATTGTAAGAAAGAGGGGCATGATGATTCAAGCAAGCAGTTTCATCCTAATTGAGGGCCAAAGATATGGATAATAAAGGCGTACTAAAGGATCTTTAACAGATCTTGGTTCCTACCCCGAGATGAGACAAAGATTGCTACCAATCCAAGGTAAAGGGAAAGGTGTATATCTCTTTCCGATGCAAGTTTTATGAGATGCCAAAGGTAAGTACAAGTAAAGAATCTTCCTAAGGTTGATAAGCAAAGAAATGAATTGTTTCACATTCGTGTTGTAACAAAACACACTAAGGTTGATACTCTGTTTGATACGGGTTCACAAGTCAACTTAATATCTGAAGAAGTTGTAAAGAAACTTAATTTGACTACAACACCTCATCTGAAACCATATCCACTCGGATGGGTTTGCAATGATGCACAATTACAAGTAACTAAATAGTGTAAATTGAGATTTGCTATCACTGCAAACTTTGTAGATGAGGTAGAAGTCGATGTGGTCCCTTTGGATATTTGTGGGCTTGTGTTAGGGAGTCCTTATCTTTATGACAGAAAAGCAATCTTTTATAGAGGGGAGAATAAGTATCATCTTTTTAAAGATGGAGTAGAATACATTGTACGGGCACATAAGGTGAAGACTAATCTTACACTAGTTAATGCTGGTCAAATGAAGAGGTTGGTCAACTCAAGTAAAAACTTTGTATTGATGCTTGTAAAAGCCAAAGAAGATGATAAATCAGAGGTATTCAGTCGAACTTTCGAAGATCATGTAAGTCATGTAAAGAAAGTCTTTGATGTATTGAGAAAAGAAAAATTGTATGTAAAGATGTCTAAATGCGAATTTGCTAAGACATCCTTAGTGTACTTAGGCTATGTCGTAGGGAGTGGTCAATTGAAAGTAGACCCTGCGAAGGTCGAAGCTATTGTAAAATGGCCTAAGCCAAGTACAGTCATAGAGGTCAGAAGTTTCCTAGGCGCAGTTCAGTACTGGAGAAATTTTATTGCAAATTTCTCTTATATAGCATCACCATTGCATGCATTAACCAGTACAAGGGCAACTTTTCAGTGGGGAGGTCCACAACAGAAGGTTGGCTTTACACTTAAGGAGTTGAGCACCGTGACCGCTTTTATTCTTACCGCATTCATCAACCATTTGAGATCGAGACAGATGTAGTGGGTTTGCTATGGAGCAATATCATCATGCAAGGAGGTAAACCGGCCATAACCACTTTGAAACTTTTTCAGAGTGCAGTAACTATTCCACATAAGGATAAAGAACTCGCGCCGGTTCAGAAAGAAAATGGAAAGGACATATAATGGGGAAAGAAATCAGATCCGCTAATCGATCACCAACCATCATGTGATTTGCACCACAAACTAAACCGGCAACAAAGTAGGTAATTTTCTAAGTGATGGGCTTTCAGCCATTTACACATATAAGAAAGGTACCTATAATAAAGTAGCAGTATACGTTCTAGACCTCCTATGATGAAATGCTTTGATAATCCTTCTATACCTATGAATTCATGAAAGTTTTCAGAAACAAATATGCCAATGATGAGAACTTCAAGGATATCTGTCGCTTAATGAAAGCAAAATATGTAGAAGAGAAAGACTATGGTGTGTGATAGCCCTTATATCATTTGCAATTATGTGTTCCAAAAGATGAAAAGCATGTGTGATTAGAGGAAGTTAACATACTCATTGATTGTGTAAGACACTTTGAGTAAAATAAAAGGATTGACTCAAATTTCACAGAAGACATACATATTCATATGCAAAAATCAGAATCACATATTAGAGGTTGTGTTATAGCAACTAGTAAGCTTCCAGTAATAGGAAATTGGGTTTGAAGGCCAATTTCACCTACTCCTCGGCCCATGGGAAAGTGTGTCAATGGATTCCTTGTTGGGGGTTACCTATGTTCAGGATGTGGACATGGATTATCAGGTTGCAGAGTTGATTGGTTCCGTGAAATGTGTATCTTAATGCCATGTAAAAAGCAAGTCACTGCTGAATTGACAGCTCATTTGTACTTTCAATTTGTATGGGTTCATTCTGGGTTACCTACTTCTATTGTATCGGATCGAGATTCTCGATTCTTGGGGGAATTTTGGTCAACTTTGTGGGGACTCATGGACACCAAGCTGAAGAAGAGTACAGCCTTCCATCCGCAGACTGACGGGCAGACAGAGGTTGTAAACAGGACAGTTGTGCATCTACTAAGAGGTTACTGCAGCAAGCATCCTAAGTTGTGGGATGAGAGTCTTCATTATGTGCAGTATGCCTACAACCATGCAACACACTCTTCTACTAAGTAGGTCTCCTTTTGAGTATATGCTTACAGGCCCAAGACACCGCGATTTTTCAGAAAGACAGAGGTTGAAGATGGACGCCATGATGCGTAGAAAGTTTTGAAGTTCATCCAAAGTCCAAGCACCATCGTGCAAGGAAGCACAGTTGAAACAGAGCCAAGCAAAATACAAGGTTCACCATGACAAGCATCGCACTGATCATCATTTTCAGGTTGGAGACAGAGTTTGCTTACATATCAGTAAGGAAAGAATGCAAGGTGAAGGTAAAAAGCTTAAGCCAATTAGGTATGGTCCTTTTGAGATCCTTGAGAAGATTGGTACTAATGCCTTCCGCCTCAATCTTCCTCCATACATGCATATTTACTCGGTTGTCACCGTTAAAGGAGAATTTTAAACTGTGGTATGAGCTCAATGATCTTAGATGAGGTCACGGGATGCTCAGTTCCATCGCTGACATCTTCTCACCTCGCAGAGTACATGTCAGAAAGGCGAAGATGTTATTCTTGGATGTGAATGTCGTAACTTCACGTAAGAGGAATGCTGGAGTACCCTCAGTGGGCCCTCCGGCGATGCATCCACAAAGAAGATGGATGGAGATTGGTAAAGGAGGGAACTTTACCTCACTTACTTTCCAAGTAATCGCTTTCTCGTAGGTCCAAAGCTCTGGGGAGTTCGCGATCCGGGGACAATTTTTCAAAGGAAATGGAAGCGTTCCTGTCGCCCAGATTTTAAACATCGGAAGAGAATGACGCCCTTGATTCCAACGCAACTTGAATGGGGCGGCACATCTGTTAGTTACGGCTACCAAACTCCACCAAACCGGCTTCGCGAAGGCCCAAAAGGTAAAATAATCTTGCCGATGTAAATGGTGTCATCGCGAAGAGCTCATCGAGATGATTCTGACGGCGTTCGTTTCGTCAAAATTCGACGTCGTATTCTCGAGTTAGAAGCAGTCAAACTTCAGTCAACTTAGAGGGTACTGATGATGACGTCATCATACTGACGTGGCAGTCCGTACTATACGGACATATATGGGTGAATTTTGACCCGACACGTGGCAGGAGTCGGACCGTACGGACCAATAATATCATGACACGTGTCCATCTGACGTTCCGTACAACAGTCAGTAGGTGAGTCATCAACTCAGTCAGCGGACAGCATGGCAGATTCTGACGAATGAGACTCTGACACGTGGCACCTACTCGGTAGTACTGTCATCCTCGTCAGCAGCCTCGTCAGTGGAAGTCGTCGAATGGCATCGAGACACGTGTCAAGTCTTTGGCCTGCGTGTTGGTTGAGCGGACTACTAAAACTATGGACGGGTTTTGAACCCGTGACCACCACTTCTCCGAAACCGTCGCCAGCCATTGCGCCGCTGCATAGCCACCTGACCAAAGATAGCCGGCGGTTTTGTTTGTTGTGTATTTTGTTGGATTTTTGTTTTAAAATGGCCGGTCGGGGATTTGAACCCCCGACCATGCGGGATATAAAACTCTTACCCACCGCTAGACTGCGAACTACTACCGAAATATAAAGGTAGTTAGTTTTTATTTGTTTAAAAGTTGTTGGCTGAGCCTTAACAAAAGGGCAAATTTAGCCAAAACAAACAAAAACCCACTTAAAACTCTTAACCAAAAGATTGCAGAGGATAAAACAGACCTGATAAGAGCTGATCAGGGAAGATATACAATTAATTGAGTGGTTAGGCCTAATTAGGCAAGTTTTTTGTATAAAAGGAGGGGTATAGGCCTTTGTTTTGGCAAGTCCAGATGGAGATAGCGAGAGAATGCTCGAGAGTTCTTGAAGATGTTTCGCATATCACGGTACTGTCGCGTCGGGGCTGAATGCTTGAAGGAGATAGTCTCAGCTTTCATTGTAATAAATTTGGAGTTAATTTGACCTGGCCTCCATTGAGAGGGACCTGTGAGATTTAGGTCCTTAGGGACGAACTCATATCAATTGTGGTTTCTGCCTCTATTTCTCTTCTTTCTCGCTCATTATCTTGCATTATTTTATGTTATGTTCATTTATTCATTTGAGCATTTAATTATGTAATCATTTATGTTAATCGTTGTAATAATTGATCTTTTACATTACGCATTCTGTAAAAGCAATTAGTCCTAGATCCTATATAGATCACCTTCCTCAAGAATATGAGGCATGGAGTGTTGATTAATTACAATAGCTTGCAAGGTGGGAGAAACTTCCAACTATAAGGCATTTTTAAGGGGTTATTTAGTAGGGGACTTCAAAATGTTAAGGGGATCCTTAGTAAAGGGGTAGTTTGTCGCTTCATCCAAATGCAGGGAAATAAGGTCTTTAGGTTTAGAGATCTTCTTTTTTGAAAAATTTGAATTTAGTAAGATGAATAGATCTTGAACAATTTTTATAAAACATAGTAGCATTCTTATATTGAATGGGTTGGGACCAACTTCCTAACTTTGATTGGAGAGTAATAAATTTGTGAAGAGTTTTGTTAATGTCAACATTAATACAAAAGTAGGAAAAAAATAAATAAATTTAGCCTTTGTAACTCCATCACCCAAAAAAACTGTCCAAAAGAGTTTCCAATGGATTTGAAAATCTATTCATCCCAAAAATCAAGCGAGAGACCTAGTAGACGAATCCATACTTAAGCTAGTTTATTTAAATATGCAAATGGGTCAAAACCCAACTTCCAACGACATAGGGACAAGCTATGTTTACCATGGAACTAGGGTCCCTGTGTAAGGACTCCAATGAGATCTTCATTAAAAGTGAATTTGAACATAAAGAGTCCACTAGGCATAGCACTTGTGGAAACACTCCCCTTCACCTTCCAAATAGTTGATGGCCATCGATGAACCATATCAGTCCTAGGCCGAAAGGAGAAAAACTTTCCAACCAAGGAGTTGTTCATTGAAGAGAGGATTCGATAAAAAAATGAGTTAGGGAGTTTGATAGAGGTTCCATCCTTTGACTCCAAGTATTTAGGGGTGGCCCCACCACCACTAGCTTCCAACGACTCTCTAAGGAGAGCACCCTTCCATCCATCAAATTTCAGAGAGGAAGCAACCCCACACCTAGTGTTAGTGGAAGGTCTAGTCCCATCCAAGGGGAAAAAAGGGATAAAAGGGATAGTAGGAAAAATAGGAAGTGCACGATTCAGGGGAACAAGATCACCCCCCCACAAGTAGACACCATGATCGAAGGAAATTTAAACTTGTAAGAGCAGGAAAGTTGTAGATGGGCTCTTTTTTTATAAATCTATAATTTATGTTTGTTAAGTTGAGATTGTTAATTTTATTAACTTGATATCAATTCACATAATCTGAATTCTATTTAAATGGATCAATTTTAGCATTATTATTAATTTATTGTTTATTCCAAATATGATGCAACCAAACAAACCATTAACATTATTTTCCCATTATTACTAAAAGAAATCCAGTAAATAAAAAAATGTTTCAAAACAACGCTATTGCATTATTCCTCTCTACTCTAGAGTCTACAATGAAATAAAAAAACCCTTAAATCTAAAAAACCAAAAATCTAAAAAATCTAAAAATTACCTTTTTTTGGCAAATTTTGACAATTGTCATAATTTCTCATTTTTGGTAATTTCGCATGCCTATACCTTTGAGCTCATAGTTTTTTGAAATATATTACTACCACTATGGTGACACTAAATTTCAACTTAAAATTCAAATTAGAAGCGTGAGTTCCCAAATTATTAGAAAAAACAACTTTCTAAAAACTCGAAAAAAACACTAAAAGCTTATTTTGAGGGCCTAGATGAAAGAATTTGAACCTTAAAAAGTGTTGAAAAAGGCATCTATGAAACTAAAATTTTTAGAAATCCAAAAAATCATCGTAATGCATCTCCCCATAAAATTTTATCCTAAACAAACTTCCGAGTCAAAAGTTGACTCTCGAAAGTCCTTGCATCATTCTCCCCTTATTGAAATGAACACAACTTTTACAAGTTATTTTCTTTGAACTCACGCCACTTTTTTGGATCCACTTTCTTCAATTCCTATTCTATGATGCAAGTTTTATCTATGTTGGAAAAAAAAAGGACATACAATTGAGAGGGGGGCGGGTGAATCAGTTGTCACAAAATATTTGAACTACTTCTAACTTTACTTAACTTAATCTTAGATCTGATGAAAGATTGATAAACCATAAACAATTAGCACATCAGAGAGACAAAGAACACCAAGATTTTTTACGTGGAAACCATGTTAGGGGAAAAACAATGGTGGATGTTAGTCCAAAATATTATACCCTGTTAAAAGTATAAGAATAATGGGAATGCACATGCATCTAGACTCACTGCCTAGAGCTCACTGCTTAAATACAAAAGAGGACTCACTATCCAAAAGGAGTTTGGATTAAGACCATCCAAAATGTGAACTGAGAAAATAACTTCTACACAAGCATGATTATAGTTCCAATTAAGCACAGAAAAACCTTCTTCACTCTTAGCTCAACTTCTTCACACTCTGCTTTGCAATCGAATGATTTGGACACTATTCACACATCTGCACTTTCTTTGGCATACTACACTCTTATGCACACTTTACTTCACTCAAAAAATTGCTCTTATATATCTGCAATATTGAATTACATCAACTTCATCGGCTAGAAGAAATATGAAAATATAAAACATACATACAATGTCGACCCAAATTTAGAAATAAATTTTCAATATGAATCCACCAAGGTTGGCCACAACATAGTGGAGACCCAAATTAACAACTCCAACACAAAAATACTTCAATTAATCTCACCTCGAAGATCCACAACATGCTACCATCAACATATCAACCAAGAACATGAAAAATGGAACATATAGAGAAAAATCTTCGACCAGGAGCACATCGATCAATGTGGATGTACCAACAAAGATAAAGCATGATCTAGAAGCATCCAACACCAACAAGAACTAACAGAAAAACATCCGTAGGAACAAAAACCCATAAAATTCAATCTGAAATACTGATAGAACACACAAAAATACTATCATAACACATTTGTTCTCAACACAATTAAATCTTCTCGCGGATCTCTGAAACTTCTGGTGGATGAACTAGATACACTCATCAATAAAAAATTTAATCCACAAGAACTGATCTTCAATTTACAAAACACAACACCTTCATGACCTTCACAGTTCCACTTGGGAACTTGGAACACTTCTTTTAACAATTTTCTCAATATCCTCGACATATACAACCTTCAATACACCAAATGCTAATAGTGTTGACATCAATGAAAACCACATATCAACAACACATCCACAACATCCAACAATCTCTCCCTTTGGAATTGATGGAAACACATGATGTGAAAAACACCATCAACCCAACTCTCAAACAACATTTACTCCTCCTTAGATTTTGACTCTTCTTTCCTCAACTCTTCTCAAGATCTTCTTCCCATAGGGCTCTTCTCCCTGGATAATCAATAATTTGTCACATTGCACTTCTCCCCTTTTGACATCAATGACAAAGATAAGCATTATCATTCCACATACAAGCTCTGAACCACATATCTGCACATCTGACTACTCCCCATGAGTAGCAGCCACAAAAAACATCAATTCATATCAAAATATGACCATGAAATGCACAGATTGATGCAAATTAATGCATCCTTACTTCATATCAGGAGGGGTAATCACCCTTTGCATCCCTTTGAGATACTTAAAAGTATCCTTTGGCAATGGATTAGTGAAAATATCTACAATCTATTCTTTGGTAGGAACATACTCCAGTTTGACTTCCTTCTCACTTACTTTCTCCCTCAGAAAGTGAAACTTGATTGATATATGCTTGGTCTTAGAGTATAGGACTAGATTCTTAGAAATATTAATAGCACTTTAGTTATCACAATATATGGCAATAGGTTAATCATATACTACTCTGATATCTTTCAACATTTGTTTCATCCACATCACTTGAGTAGAGTTATTGGTAGCAACAATATATTCTACTTCAACAGTAGATAGAGAAATGGAATTTTGCTTTTTGCTCAACCAAGACACCAGCTTCTTCCCTAGGAAGAAAGAACCACCACTAGTATTTTTCTTGTCATCTACACCTCCAGCCCAATCCACATTAGTATATGCATTCAAAGTAAGATCATCATCCTTAGGATACCAAATGCCAAAATCAATTATTCCTTTCAAATATTTGAAGACTCTCTTTATAGTAGTCACATGAGACTCTTTTGGATCAGCCTAAAATATAGCAACCATACACACAACATTCATAATGGCTGGTCTGTTATGTATTAAGTAGAGCAATCCACCAATCATATATATCTATACCTTGTTTGATTTTCCTTAGGAGAATCATCATTCTGTGTTAACTTGCATCCGGTTACCATAGGAGTACCAACAGGCTTTGAATCATCCATGCCAAACTTCTTCAACAAATCTCTCACATAATTGGACTGGGATATGAAGATCCCCTTGTCTAACTGAGTAACTTGCAATCCCAAGAAGAACTTCATCTCTCCATTCATACTCATTTCGAATTCATTCTTCATTTCATCAACAAACTTCATACATAGATTATCATCTCCTCCAAAAATAATGTCATCAACAAATACTTCAATAATCAAATCTTTATCATGATCCAATTTGAAATACAAGTTGATGTTAGCAGTACCTTTATTGAATCCAAGCTTTAGTAAATATTTGTCTAGTCTAGCACACTAGGCTCTGGGGGCTTGCTTGAGTTCATATAGAGATTTATTTAGTCGACAAACCATGTTTTCTTCATCAGTTAGTTGAAATCGATCCGGCTGTTCAATGTATACTTCTTCTTCTAGCTCACCATTTAGAAAAGCGGACTTCAAATCCATTTGATAGACCTTGTAGTTCTTATATGCAGCATAAGCAAGACATAATCTTACAGCTTCAATTCTAGCAACAAGGGCAAAAGTTTCTTCAAAATCAATACCTTCCATTTGTGAATACCCTTTACATACCAGTCTTGCTTTGTTTCTGACCACTTCACCTTGTTCATTCAGCTTATTCCGAAAGACCCATTTAGTACCAATCACATTTTTATCTTTAGGTGTAGGAACAAGTACCCATGTATTATTCTTTTCAATCTACATTAATTCTTCCTTCATAACTTCCATCCAGTGTTCATCATTGCAAGCTTCATTGACATCTTTGGATTGAATCTTGGATAGCAGGAAATACTCTTTTGCAATCTTTCTTCTAGTTTGCACACCTTTATTCTTGTCCCCTATAATTTTATTTTCAGAATGATTTAGCTTTACATACCTTGGATTTTTACAATTCTCTGAAACTTCTAATTATTCTGTTCTTTCTTCTCCATTTGCACTTGTCTCTGCTTCTGGACTATCCTAATTTACCGTAACAAAACGAACATATGGCACAATTTGAAGTTGATTTTGTGTCTAAACATTCTTCCCTTTGTATTGTTTTTATCTAAATCATATCCACAATATCTAGATGATTTAGAAAAATCCTCATCAACTCTAACATTTGCACTCTCAACCATATTTCTTAGTCTTTTGTTGTAGTACCAGTAGGACTTGCTTCTAGTGGAGTAGCCTAGAAAGATTTGTTCATCGCTTCTTGCATCAAACTTTCCTATATCATCATCTCTCTTGATGTAGCATTTACTTCCAAAGATCTTGAAGTATTTAATAGTAGGCTTATAACCAAACCATAGTTGAAAAGGAGTCTTATCAGAATTACCATTAATATTTACCCAGTTCAAAGTATACACAACATTTCTTATAGCTTCACTCCAATAGATGTGAGACACATTTCCTTCAATCATCATTGTTGTAGTAGCATCCAATATTTTTTTGTTCTTCCTCTTTGGAACTCCATTCTGTTGAGGGGTTCGGGGAGCAGGTAACTGTCTTTTGATTCCATGCTCTTCACAAAAGGAATTAAACTCTCTAGAGGTGAACTCACCACCTCTGTCTAACCCTAAACATTTGATTTTCATATAATGGAGCAAATTAGAGGAATGTATGATTTGGTTGAATTTATGGATCTATCCATAGTGGCAAATAGTCTGGGATAGATGAAAGCTTGTTAACTACTACTCCTAGTACTAAATTTGAAATGTGAATGTTTCAATAAGATAATATGGAATTGGTATGACAAATGCCTACTTCTGTTGGGCTAATGGATTTAAGAGGTGAATGATATGTGGCTAGTATTAGTTACATCTTTGATTGTTTGGCACTTAGGTTTGTTTATACCTTGTATAAACATGCAATAATGTGACTGGTAGAATCTTCTTATTGATCCAATCGATCCTATCAGGTTACTATGATTTACTAAAAGGATTTTAATCCTTCCTTGAAATAACCAATTAAAATAATCACACAATGACAACAAATCTGTATTGAAAAATGAAGTATACCCTCAGTTTGAATAACAAGATAACATCAAGTTGGAGACAGTATGACAATCTTATCAATTACCTAACTCTTCTTACTGATCCAAATGTTACCTCCACGTTAGTGTAATCAGTCAAAAGGATTTTAATTCTTTAATAGAAACCAATTAACTTGATTACACAAAAACAACAAGTGTGCCTTAATGAAACTAGATATCAACTTAGATACATAGGTTCAAATAACAGAGAAATAACAATGTGGAGACAACCAGATAAATGTTCAACTCAACAAACAATAGACACCAATGTTGGACGACCAATTTTTGCATTCTTATCCATTATATAATTTCAAAATATTTTGCAATACACAACATAATGTTCTGTTGAAGCAACTGATCAACCTATCCAATTGCCTAACTACTAATCCTAATTCTAATCCTAATGAATTCTTCATTTGATTTCATCTAGCATATATACATTATATTTTCAAGAGTTGTGAACCTTCACATGTCTGTCTGTTGCAGTTCTTCATTTTATTTTAATTAATTTCCTTCAGAAAATTAAAATACTTTAATCTTCATTCCTCATCTTTGTGAAAATTAATTCAATACTAATCTTCCTTTGCTAGAAATCTTCACTTCACTTTTCACATGTATGTATCTTCAATATGTTCTTTGGGTAAAAACAGTTATCCCTTTTAACTTCCTTTGCATTTGCTTCCTCGTTAAATTTAATTATGATTTATTATCATTATTTTGCTAAAGATTTTCACTTCAATTTTACCCATATGTAGTTTCACCCAAATTTAGAAGATATCCTCTTGGGTGAAATTACAATTACTCACTCTTTAATTTTATTTTCTCTTAACCTCTTTGGTGAAAACATTTCTGAGCGAAAACATTTACAAACCCACTTTACATTATTACATCCCCTTAAAAATAATTTTAGGCTCTTGTTATTTAATAAATTTCCATTTTGCTTTGTTCACGCGTTGCTCCATGTAACACCGTATTTATTTTAATATTTCACCACCCTCACACTTTCACCGTGACATGCTCCATCGAAGAGACTTATAATTTCTCTTTGGATAGTAGTTTGTCTCCCCGATGAAGAAAGATCTATCGGGCTATCAATGGGACTTCATTTTAACTCCTGCTGAAATTTAATTGTCTTTCCGATGTGGTTTAAATTGAGCTATCGGTGTGACTTTGAAGTTCAAAGTGACTCCCACTGAAGTAACTGGTCTCTCCGATGATTTTTTTTTTGCTTTGTCTTTCTGCAGCGATGCAATTCTTTGTTTCAATTAGCACAGGGATCCCTCTATCAATACCACATGCAAGAGCTATGGCTTCTCCAAGTATGATGAACTTCCATTCATTTCACCATATGAAGCAAATATCTAGCATAATAAGAAGCCATTCGATCAAGGGAAGTATGAACGCAACCCATTGTTATGATGCAGCCTTCTTTACTTTTCAACACTACCTATTCTACAACACATTGATAATGGCATTGATTAATTCCTAAATTTGACTCATCTCCTCTGATGCCACTTTATAAATTTGTATCACTTTCTTCTCATCAATCACATGTTTCATGTATTTTAAACAACGCTCAATATGTTATCTCATGGACACACTTGACTTGAACATCAAACACTGTATCAAGGTTCTCTTTTAAGACGCTTATTTCCCAGTTGATCTACTCTTGTTTTGGCTGATGAAACTTTCTTCATTCATTTTCATCTCGGCGCTTAGAAAATTCCATCTCTGAGAAATGGCCATTCATTGGTTTTGTTTGGAAATCTTGTCACGATATTGAGGAAAACAGTTTCTTGGGAACCAAAGCAACATTTGGTTTTGAAGGTTTCCATAATTTCCCCATACATTACCTTCTCTTTGTTTTCAAATACGTCCTCAAGTCCAA
The DNA here is from genome assembly GCA_007258455.2 of Sequoia sempervirens. Taxonomy (NCBI): domain Eukaryota; kingdom Viridiplantae; phylum Streptophyta; class Pinopsida; order Cupressales; family Cupressaceae; genus Sequoia; species Sequoia sempervirens. The sequence goes on along the minus strand of VDFB02323733.1, from coordinate 28,911 downwards.
GTGTTTATCATAGTTGGTTTAGTTTCTTTCAATTCATTTTACTCAAAAGTCCCCATTTTGTTTTAGGAATCCGTGCTATTTGGAGAAACACCTCAAAATTTTAAATAATTAAGGTGGATTTTGCATACTTTTCCTCAACATGCTTTCTTATAGTTGCCTTATCTTTTGATTTCCATGTTCCCTCAATGATCACCAATTACTTGAAAGAGGGCATGATTTTCATCAAGTTGAAGAGGAAATCCACTTAGTTTCTTCTTCAAGAAATTGAGATTTCTAATATTCAATTCTTTGTCTACACATTTCATACTTTTTTCAAGTTCAATTCTCATCATCAGCATAGATAACAATTCCTAAAGCCTCGTCTAGGTCATCTAAATCGTGGTATCTAGGAGGGAAACCAAGTTCACGCATCCTATTATGTAGTTTTTGCACACACGCCCCACTAAAAGTAGGGACCCTCTTTTACTCTAGTTTTTGATGCTTTAGCCCTTGGATTTTGAGGTTTTGTTGCCTTAGCGCGTGCTTGAATGATTATCTTATTTGTGCATATGTCCCATTTCTAAAAAGTACTTTAAAAATCTAATGTTCTGAGCTCATTTTGGGTTTTTCATAGCTCTCAGGATTTTTCGCCCCATCCGGATTTTCCCGGATTTCACTCAAAGCCTGGCGGCTGATTTTTTGCACTATTTTTCGGAGATTCTAGTCCTTCACAGAATTTCGCATGGATCGGATTTTCCCGAAATTCTGTCTCGTTGTCGAATTCCCAGATTTGAGTTTGGTCTATCGCTTTATGAATGTTGATGGCCCAGTCTCTGTTTTCGCCTATTGATTGATGAGTCTAATGGTGTCTAGAATTCTCATGATTGCATTTTCGAGCTCGATCCTGTGTATGATTGTTTTTGTTTTGGTTGATTTTAGGGTTTTTTGAGCTTGTGTGATTGTTGGCCCTGGGTGAGTTTGTGAGCTTTTTTTTAATTTCATTTAAGTGAAACTCACTTGTGTCTCCTTTGAATAACCCATCCTTGAGCTTAATGGGGGTGGCAATCAAAATCTAGGCTAACTCCCCTGTGTTCATGGTGGAAACTTAGGGTTTTGACTTTGGAGCCATCACCAATACTGATCGAATTTCCCTTGAGTGAATTTTGAGTCTGGAGCCATCAATGAATGATTTGACACAAGTGGAATTTGAGCCTAGGTCCTCAAATTTGTGATCTTTATATCAATTTGAGTGAAATCGTGTGAGAACGTCGAAGTCTGGGTTTTCCTTCAGTTTCAGGATTTTCCTTCGCTAGCGGATTTCCCCGGTTTTCCTTGTCCTTTGCATTTTCCCGAAATCCTGAGTTTTACCTACTTCGCGGATTTCCACTCCCTCTGGATTTTCCTGAAATTCCCGTCATCTCTTCATTTTCTAGAATTTGTAGACTGTTGATTATTTTCGTGGAAATCCGTCCTGGGTGGATTTCTCCAAAAATTTGTTGAAAACGAAGAATTGTGAGATAGCATTAATTATTGGCTGCTGATTGTGCATTATGTGATTAATTTGAGTAATATTAAGATCTTTCATGCTATTTCTTATCTGATTGTGATTGATTGAATGATTGTTGGGTGCTTGTTATGCTTATTTTGCCAGAATCTGCCTAGCTGGGCATTTCCCGAAATTCCCTCCTGGCCTGGATTTCGTGAAGAGGTGAAAATCCCGAACTAAGGAGAAATTGCGCTAATGACATTTTGGAGTTGATTTCGATATTTGTATGAATTTATTTGAATGATGGATACATTATTGGTGATGGGATAATTCTAATCTTCATGTTATAATGGATATTATTGATGTTGGTTTTTGTTGAGTGCAGGCTGGATTTAACAAGTTCATCAAGGAAGTTCTAGAGGAGATTAATTCGATTGAAGGAGGGTTTAAAGCATTTACTATTTCACTTGTGGCTGACCTGGAGGGGAATTTTCTTAATATTCCAGATAAATTGGATTGAGATAAGAATGAAGGGGAAAGTTAATGATCGATTGCATTGGGAGTTGTGCTTCCTGTTTATCCGGGGCCTTTTCTACCTGGCCTTTTCCATCCTTCACATGCATTGGATCGAGTTGCATTGTAAATCCTAGGCCGACTTGGATGAGTTCATGCATTTAATGCGTATTTTTTCCTATTTTGAATTCCTCTTGGCGGACCTATTTTATGGCCATTTATTATTGTAAAATCTAAATTGGGTCGACATGCCTTGGGGTTTCTATAAATATGGCATTTTGCCTCAGTTGTAAGGGTAATAGTAGAAGTCATTGGAGATAGATCTTGGATTAGAAGCAATTAGGGTAGTAAACTAAGAATTAGGGTTAGAAGTTAGTCAATTTTGGAGCAGGTGTTGTAACATAGAACATTAGAATTGTTGCTGATATTGGATGATTCAATACAATTGAAGACCTTGTGATTTCTGGTGATCTCTTTGTGTTGACTTATCTTGCATGGTTCTTGTTGTTCCATCTTTTGAAATTGCTCAAGGTTATTTGATACATGTTAGATTGTAGAGTTAGATCTGATTCAATGGTGTTTATGGTTTAGTACTTGAAGTGTTGCAACAATCTCTGGTCCATACTTTTCGCAACCAACTGATTGTTAGTTGCTTTGTAAAGTTAGCCTGGACTTTTATATTCATTGTGCTTAGTTCAATTGTGAAGGTTTAATCGTTTTGATTGCAATAGGGTTGCTTTGGATGAATGTTCATGATCTGAAAATCTTTAATACCTTAGAAGATTGCACTATTCTTGTAAGATTGTAGATTCATCTGGGTTAAGTAGGAATTAGTTTATGAGGGATTGGTCCATTTCAAGTGTTTCATCATTTGCATTGGTAGTCTTAGAAATAGATTTAATCTTAGTGATCTCTCTGAAATCCTTATCTTTTATCATTCCAATTAGACTTAGGATTGAAGTATCATCATATTGCCAGATCTGATAGATTCAAGATTCAATCTTTGCTTTTAGTAAGGTCCCTTTGTGATTACCAACATTTTCACATTTATCACTGAGTTGTTTATACATTGTCAAGACCTGAAATTAGAGACCTTGGGGTTATCTTTTGAGGCTTGCTAATAGAGATTTACCTTTCAAGAGAAATAGGATATTTTATTTTGTCTGAGTTGTTACTATGTAGAAAACATCATCAACAGATTGGCGCTAGAAGGAGGGCCTGAATAAGCAAGTTGGATCTATTTTTTTCTTCCATCTCTCCTAAAAGATTCAGAAGAAGAACCAGATCTACACCAGGAGAAGAGGAATTTCAAGAATTTCAAGCCCCTACTAGGTTAAGAAGGACCAACAAAAATGGAGAATCATCATCCACCTAGCAACTTCCATCATCTCCATCATCCTCATCTTCATCAAGTCCATCTTCATCCGATTTTGAAGTCATCCCCGGTCAGGAACCTCAGCCAGTCCTAAATCAGCCTTTACCACCTCCACAACCACCAATGGGTTTTCTGGCTAACAATCCATCCCCCTTATCTTTCATCCATTAAAATATTATGCCAAAAAATCCTGAGGTTTTTTGCTCCAAGTTTCACATTAATGATCCCAAAAGGACTGCAGAGGAGCATATTAGGATATTTAAAACTACCCTTAAGGATAGGGGAATTAATCATGAAGATGTTGCATGCAAAATTTTCCCATATTCCCTTGGGGATGAGGCATTTTGTTGGTATAACCATCTTATTGCTGGGCCTATTACTACTTGGCTTCAGCTGGAGACTACATTTTTACATAAATTTGAGATCCCAATTAGTGCCAATGAGTTACTTTTGTAGTTTGTTAGAGTCAAGAGGGAGGCAAATGAACCAATAGTGGCTTTGAATAATAGATTTCATAGGGCTTATGCTAGGATGCAACCCCCTTATGCTGTAGATGATGCTTCTGCCAGGGAGGTTTACTATGAAGCTTTGGATAGTTTAACATCTACTTTCATGAAATGGAAAGCAAACCCTCCTGACAACTTATTTGAAGCTTATGATGTGGCTGTTAAAGTAAGTACATATTTGAGACAACACTTTTCTGGACCCTTGCTGTTAGCTAACCAAACACCTATGTTGAGTTCAACCCCTCAATTACCCTTGGTTGCACATCCAGGTCAACCCTTGAATCAAGTTCCACCCATGCCAAATTACCCTCTAGATATGAACCAGCGTGCATTTCCTCATTAACAAGCTAATATGCCTAGTTACTTGCAGAGCTTTGAGATATTTAATCAATCCTTGAACCATGGGTCCCATACTATTTATATGCATAATTCAGTTGGTATTGTTCCTCCATCAAACAGTGTAGACAAGGAGAGGCTGGACGCACTCACAGAGCTAGTTGAGAAGTTGAGCACCAAAGTCATCTACCTAAGGAACTAGAATAGTCAATCCCAGACATCCCAAAGGGGGATTCAGTCCAATTATGATCAAAGCAATAGGGATATGATGCAAGCTCAAGGGCAGGGATTTGATAGGGGACAACATCTTGATAGAGATCATGGAAGGCAGCCACCACTTCAGAATAATGGAGGAGCCTCAACCTCTTTGGATCATCCAAACAATTAGGAGAAATCTAGTGAAGTTTATCTGGAAAAAATGGCTTTTTCAGGATGGTGTAGGCTTCATAATACTAATCAACATTCTGAGTTAGATTGTCGAGAATTCTAGACTGTTGTGTCCATTTTCCAGCCGGAAGTCCAACATGTCATCAACAGTTTGAGTGGGCTAGAGATAGTGCCATCTAATCCTTATGATGTATCAATCATGGTTGTAAATCATGTCCCATTTCCAAGAAGTGAAGAGAATGAACCAGAAGAAGAATAGGATAAAGGTGCTGAAATAGAGTTTGGATATAGTGGAGAATCTGTAGCTCAACCTTTTGGAGGTAATGAGGAGAATGATAGTGGCCCATTAGATGAAGAAGAGTATACAACTGAAGAGGTTCAAGCATTCCATCATGTGCCTACTCAGTATTTCGTAAGTGGAGGACAATCTGATAAAGGAGGAAGCGTTGAAAATAGCAGGGATGAATTTGTGGTTAGCTCTGAGGACAACTGTTCCACATTGACTGCAGAGTAATTCGGCGAATGTGTGGTAGAAGAACTCAAGAAAGTCAAAGTAAGTCTCTCTTCTCATGAGTTGTTAAGGGATCCTACCATTAGGGATGCAGTACTAAGGTCTCTTGAAAGAGATATGCTTTCTAAACAAAAGGGTACTTCAAGCCATACTGATACAAATACTTTAAAGGAGGTACTTCTGTCTGAAACAAGCTTGGGAAATTATGCACTGGTAGTTGACCCTCAAGGATGGGAGGCTGAGGAAATCCTCATGTTACATGATATGCCTATTCATAAATCTGGCAGTGCTGAAGCATCGGTAGAATGAACATAGGAGGCACAAGAGCAAGTATGGTTGTCAGATCATATGCATCAAACTACAAAGAATGAGCTTTCAATAAAAGAATTTCAACAAGCTCTAGCGAGTATCTAGTAGAAGAGTCAACTAGCATTGGATCTGAGAAAGTCATGGTAGTAAATGCTAAGGCAGCCCTGGAGGAGGTTGAGATTTCAATTAAGGAGCCTCAACAAATTGCCGATGTCACTGATAAAGAGGCCGATGTTCTTGAGGGTTACAGTTGCAAACCTGAACCAGTGCCAATAAACGAATTCAGGGAGTTTTCTTGTTCATCTATTTTTTTTTCTCTATCTGTTGGTGGACTAAATATTGAAAATTCATAGATTTTAGGTATTAAGGATGAGATAGCTGATGTGATTCATACGGATGTACAGGAAAATCCAAGTGGTGTTGAGAACAACAATGTTGCAGCCATCACTAATGAGCTTGATCATCCTACTTTAGGCGAAGATGTGCTTGAAGACCAGTCTATGATGCCTCTTGATGAACATTTGGTCAAGGAAGTTTTGAATGTAAGAGGGATATTGCACCATTAGTGGAGACCTCCTGATGACATGGATATCAGTTCTTCACAAGCGCAGGATGATGAACACAATATTCAGTCTGCAGCGGTACAAAATTAGGTTGTTTATCTCCTTGCTAAAAAATCTAAATCTTATCAATTTGATTACGGAGGTTTAGGAAAGACAACTTGCGTATGGATTGATCATGGTTTCAATGAGTTACCTCAATTGATTATTATTCCTATCAATAAGGTTAAGTTTGAATGTTGCAATTTGGTGATTTACTTTGCTGAGTATAAGGATAAGTTTGCATTCTTAAGGACTATTACTTTCACCTTATTGCTTGTCCATGCACTGAAAATTCAAGTAGGTGTAGGTCTCAGTTGATCATGTCTGGTAATGAGTCATTTTGGTGTTTCTTTGTATATAGTTTGATTTGAATAAGTGCAGCTTGCTCTACTTTCTTTAGGTTTTCTTCTCTGCTTTTTCTTTCTTTAGATTAGATTGCGTTAGTTCAGGTTCAATTTTGGATTTGTTTTGGTTAGTTTGGTTGCTTTGTTTCCTTTCATTTTCTGATTTTGCTTGGTTTGTGTCTGCTTTTGTTCTACTCCTCCAACTCGATGTTCCTCTGCCTTCTGTTTGGGGAAGTGTCCTATTTGTACAACAACCATTTTATTATCTGGGACTGTTTTGGGTATTTCATTGATGAACTTTAATCATGTGTCTTGAATGGATGGTTGAGATATTTTGTTTGTGCCAAGCAGTTTGAATGTTTTATTTAAAGAGGATGGGTCATTGGTTGGATTTGAACTTGAAGTATTTTGAAATCTTACATCTTACAAACATCTTAAGAATCCTAAGGTTTCTGTAGGCTCCTTGTAAGGTCATGTTAGGTGAAAAATCTTATTTCTGCTTTAGCGCCACTATGGTTCTTAGCCTTGAGTGTGAACTTCATTGTTCACAGGTTGAAATGAAAAAGTGAAAATAAAATAAATATAAAAAAAAAGAAAAGAGAAAATATTGAAAATCAAAAGAATGGATTCAACTTATCAGGGGTATCCGAATATCTCTACTGGGGCTATGGACACCTGGCTGACAATAGAGTTATGTTTGGGAGAATCATAGCGATAACCTCGTCGGGGCTATGGATGCTCGACTGGAAGAGAGGCTCTATCGAAGTTGCTTTTGAAGTTAGAATCTTTACGAAGCTTGCTTTGACTAAGCTTGGTTTCTGCAGTAGCTCAAGGAAGGAAATGAACTCATGTGCACACACTCAGATTTTTAGTTTATGAAAGGTTCAGTCTACCTTTGGTTCTGATTTTCTTTTATCTCGCATTTTGATTTGTTTGCTTGATATGGAGATTGAAACCAAAGATTCTGGGTTCTTGATTCTTGTTCGTCATCAAATGCTCTGGAGCATTTCCTAGCAGAGTCACCATTTGTTGTGCAGTTTTTGCACACATGCCCCACTGAAAGTAGGGACCCTCTTTTACTCTGGTTTTTGATGCTTTATCCCTTGGATTTTGAGGTTTTGTTGCCTTAGCGCATGCTTGAATGATTAGCTTATTTGTGCATATGTCCCCTTTCTAAGAAGTACTTTGAAAATCTAATGTTTTGAGCTCCCTTCGGGTTTTTCACTGCTCTCGGGATTTTTCGCCACATTTGGATTTTCTTGGATTTCACTCAAAGCTCGGTGGCTGATGTTTTGCACTATTTTTCAGAGATTTCGGTCTTTCACGGAATTTCGCATGGATCGGATTTTCCTGAAATTGCGTCTCCTTGTTGAATTCCTGGATTTGAGTTTGGTTTTTTTTTTTATGAATGTTGATGGCCCAGTCATTGTTTTCTCCTGTTGATTGATGAGTCTAATGGTGCCTGGCATTCTCATGATTGCATTTTTGAGCTCAATCCTATGTATGATTGTTTTCATTTTGGTTGATTTTGGGGCTTTTCGAGCTTGTGTGATTGCCAGCCCTGGGTGAGTTTGTGAGCTTGTTTTCGATTTCATTTAAGTGTAACTCACCTATGTCTCCTTTGAATAACCCATCCTCAAGCTTAATGGGGGTGGCAATCAAAATTTGGGCTAACTCCCCTGCATTCATGGTGGAACCTTAGGGTTTCGACTTTGGAGCCATCACCAATACCGATTGAATTTCCCTTGAGTGAATTCTGAGTCTGGAGCCATCAATGAATGATTTGAGACAAGTGGTATTTGATCCCAGGTCCTCAAATTTGTGATCTTTCAATCAATTTGAGTGAAATCGTGTGAGAACGTCGAAGTCCGAGTTTTCCTTCAGTTTCAGGATTTTCCTTCGCTAGTGGATTTCCCCGGTTTTCCTTGTCCTCTATGTTTTCCCTAAATCTAAAGTTTTACCTACTTCATGGATTTCTGCTCCCTCCATATTTTCCCAAAATTCCCGTCGTCTCTTCATTTTCTAGAATTTGTAGATTGTTGATTGTTTTCGCAGAAATCCGTCCTGGGCGCATTTCTCTGAAACTTTGTTGAAAACGAAGAATTGTGAGATAGCATGAATTATTGGCTACTGATTGTGCATTATGTGATTAATCTGAGTAATATTAAGATCTATCTTGTTGTTTCTTATCTGATTGTGATTGATTGAATGATTATTGCGTGCTTGTTATGCTTATTTTTCCAGAATCCGTTTGGCTGGGAATTTCCCAAAATTCCCTCCTGGCCTGGATTCTGCAAAGGGGTGAAAATCCTGAACTATGGAGAAATTGTGCTAACAATATTTCGGGGTTGATTTCAATATTTTTTTGAATTTTTTTGAATGATGGATACATTATTGGTGATGGGATAATTCTGATCTTCATGTTATAATGGATATTATTGATGGTGGTTTTTGTTGAGTGCAGGCTGGATTTAACAAGGTCGTCAAGGAAGTTCTGGAGGATATTAATTCGATTGAAGGAGGGTTTAAAGCATTTATTATTTCACTTGTGGCAGACCTGGAGGGGATTTTTCTTAAGATTCCAAATAATTTGGATCGAGATAAGAACGAAGGGGAAAGTTAATGATCAATTGCATTGGGAGTTGTGCTTCCTATTTATCTGGGGTCTTTTCTACTTGGCCTTTTCCATCCTTCACATGCATTGGATCAAGTTGCATTGTAAATCCCAGGCCGAATTGGATGAGTTCATGCATTTAATGTGTATTTTATCCTATTTTGAATTCCTCTTGGCTGACCTATTTTATGGCCATTTATTATTGTAAAATCTAAATTGGGCCGACATGCCTTGGGGTTTCTATAAATATGGCATTTTGCCTCATTTGTAAGGGTATTAGTAGAAGTCATTGGAGATAGTTCTTGGCTTAGAAGCAATTAGGGTAGTAAAGCAAGAATTAGGGTTAGAAGTTAGTTGATTTTGGAGCAAGTGTTGTAACACAGAACATTAGAATTGTTGCTGATATTTGATGATTCAATACAATTGAAGACATTGTGATTTCTGGTGATCTCTTTGTGTTGACTTATCTTGCATGGTTCTTGTTGTTCAATCTTTTGAAATTGATCAAGGTTATTTGATACATATTAGATTGTAGAGTTAGATCTGATTCAATGGTGTTTATGGTTTAGTACTTGAAGTGTTGCAACAATCTCTGGTCCATACTTTTTGCAACCAACTGATTGTTAGTTGCTTTGCAAAGTTAGCCTGGACTTTTATATTTATTGTGCTTAGTTCAATTGTGAAGGTTTATTCATTTTAATTGCAATAGGGTTGCTTTGGATGAATGTTCATGATCTGAAAATCTTTAATACCTTAGAATATTACACTGTTCTTGTAAGATTGTAGATTCATCTAGGTTAAGCAAGAATTAGTTTATGAGGGATTGGTCCATTTCAAGTATTTCATCATTTGCATTGTTAGTCTTATAAATAGATTTGAACTTAGTGATCTCTCTGAAACCCTTATCTTTTGTCATTTCTTTTATCATTCTAGTTAGATTTAGGATTGAAGTATTATCATATTTCCAGATCTGATAGATTCAAGATTCAGTCTTTGCTTGTAGTAAGGTCCCTTTGTGATTACCAACATTTTCACATTTATCACTGAGTTGTTTATGCATTGTCAAGACCTGACATTAGAAACCTTGGGGTTATCTCTTGAGGCTTGTTGATAGAGATTTACCTTTTAAGAGAGATTGGATATTATATTTTGTCTGAGTTATTGTTGTGCAGAAAACATCACCAACAGATTGGTGGGTCCAATTCCCCAATACCCAAGGATTGTCTATTCTCACTTTCAAGCATTCCTAGGCTTTATTCCCTCGAATTTACCTGCTAGAAAATTTTGGTAGTATCTTTGTGGACATCACAGACCAAAATATTGTGCTCGTTTTGACTTATGTTCATTGCGAGAATTATTTATGGCAGTATAACCTCGAGGTTTTGAATAATCCTTGAATCCATGACTATAAGAACCATAGTTAAAGCATCTAGAAGCTTCTACTAGAAGTTCCCCACTACATTTTGGATTTGTAATCCCATTATGAACTGTCAAGGGCAGTGCGCATGCATGATCATAATATGGAACACCCTCTTCGTTTGTTGTCATCTTTCAAAATATGATAGTTACCCTCTATTCTATCTTTTAAGAACTTAGACAAGATGTGTTATCATACTCATTTTGTGAAGTGCAAGTTATTTTTTCACTATGAATTTTATCCACCCAATCAATATTATCCTGGTTCCAATCACTAATGCCATCTAATTTAGTTTCTCTGTGAAACACCTCTTAATAGTCTCATTTTCTTAATCCTTTTGAGCATTACCTCAAGTAATTGAATCTTTTACTTCTTGCAATTATTCCATCAAACCCAAAATATGCCTTGAACTAGAGTGGGTATTTTATCAGAATTTATTTTCTATCTTGCACTGTGACAAAAAGATCAAGTTGCCTTCAGAATTGCGTCAAAAAATTGATGAAAACTTCTCCTTGAACTAGGAAAATGCACTGACATATTGAGTTATGATAGGAGAGTATGGATGCAAAATAGAATTGCATGAAGTATTCAGGATTGCAAACTATTAATGCTTGAAGCTGCCTATTTAGTCATTTTGAAAACTGCCACTCTCAAAAGTCAATTAAAACTCATCAAGTCACCCTCATTGAAAAATATCAAATCTGTTCATGAGAATTTGTAACTTGGGGAATTGGTTTAGTTAGGTCCTATGAGTACATATGCAAATTGATTTTTTCTAGAACCTCTTTCTTCACAAAATATCAAGCGTGAAATTTGACACCTTTTCAGCTGTCTTGAAAATGCAGTCTTCAGATTGGGTAAAATCTATTTGGATTTGATGTTGAAAAAATACCAAATGATGTCCTGAAGCTTTGAAAATTGACATGGATGCACACCGAGATGGGGAGAATCTAGAGCACCAATTGATTTATCTTGACAATATACCAGTTGCTTAATATTATCCTTCAAAGTTGGTCACTTGAACAAATTTCACTGTGTAGACATCAATCCTTCACAAAACCCTTCAACTTGGTATTTTGGAATCTTGTCAAAACTGATCTTAGGAAGCTGAAATTTGGTAGAGACACTCACATATGGTAGATGAACATGTTTGCAAAGTGATTTTGCATGAAATTGCACTGGATTCATTTTGTGATTTTGAGCAGTTTTTCCAACTGAACTTCTAAGTGCGGAAATCAATTTTTTCATTTTGTGAACCTTAAATATTGCCAAAATTTGCATGAAATTTTAGGCTCCAACAATACACATGCTAAAATTCCCCATAACTAACTATTCAAGTACTCAACATCATCCATTTTCTCATCTCAAAGAAATAAAATAATACACAAATGGCCACAGACAAAGCTAGATAACAAGTTTGCATCAACATAGAATCAAACCTTGTGGATATAGATAGTCCACTTCCAAGTTATCCCATAGAAAATATGTAGGTAAGGACAACCCATAACATTGCACAACTCGTAGATCCAATCAATGTAACATTCACACCCACTATTGCACTAAAAATTACAAAACTAAGATCTCAAAGAGAATAATCATGTAGACAACATGACTCAAGCACCATATCATACACAAATTTGATTCACCAAATAGGTCCACAAACTGTGCACCATAGTCTAGGAACCCACCAAGCATCACCATAGAAATGTTGAGTGACTAATCGCGTACAAACACTCCCATGCAGAGAAAGCATCTCACCTTCTCATACCATACATGAAGCAAGCATGGAAAACTACAACTATCTCATCTATTAACACCCCAAAAGTTAGGGTCTAGAAAATAGCTTATCCACATCTCCACAAAACCACAAGTTTTTCTTGACTGTGTAGAATTTGCAAAACCATTGTGTTTGAAAAACAACCATGTGCATCCACACCCACTTGACATATAGAAGACTCAAAAGTCTAAAAAAAAAAAACCATAACAGTTAATCCAAAATAATGGATCATCATAGATGAGCATAACAATAGATTTTTTATGAAAATCTATAAAACCCTCAGATCCAAGGAACATGAATCCTAGCCATGCAAGTACAAATCATCCATAAAAGGAAAAAGTAGTTTGGGAACTCTAGGCTCGTTTCAAGCCAACTTCACAGCCACCAACATACACATGCATATGAGGGATACAAGCTATTGCAGAATATTTTAGATCATCCAATGATCAATTCCATAGCCTACATGCAATTAGGGTAACAAAAACAATGCCTTCCAATAGTAGGAAAAAACACCCAAAATAAGCACATTACTCCATAGATAAAAAGAAACCGAAGCTTCTCCATATCATCAAGGAGCTTGTCACATAGACACCCAATATGAAATATTTGCTACAACACAACCACAAAGGAAAAAATCCCACCCCATGCATTAGGATTATTTCGTTGTCAACTATGAGCTTTAGATCACATCATTTCAATATGACCAACTCCATTTTCTTTGTCTTCACCATCCTTCAAGATGCATGCTATCAATTGAAACTGAGACAAAAAGCAAACAACTTCCACTCACCAAAGGACCAATCAACTTTAGGTGATTCCTTCAGATTTCCTCAAGCTTTCCAGACTAAGAAATCCTCAAAGAAGGAATACCTAGAACCAAAAACACCATCTTTGATACCAATTGAAAGGAAATTTGGTTCATCTCAAAATGAGCATCTAAGATCAGTAGGTGCCTTCAGTAACATTCATTTCTTCAAAAATTCTAAAAAACACGTACTACTATGCCATAAAGCAGAATCTAACATAGTTCATTACCCACCATTAATCCTTAGAGGAAAGTTCATGCAATTTAAGATCTTTCAAGACCAACTAGATTCAACAAAGTGCATTAAATAGATTCTACAAACATAATCATTAAACATGTAAGATGGAATAGAAGACATGAACACAAATATTTACGTGGGGTAAACCCTTTCGGGTAAAAAACCCCACACTCCAAAAGCATAGATCTATTGTATTATTCAACAACAAAATAAACGGTTACAATGCAATGCAGGTTGTAAGCCTTTACATGGAGATTTACATCTTGTTTCATCTAGAGAAAATTTGGTAGCATAACCCCCTGAATTCAATCTCCACTCTCTCACACACACACTATTCCAATACACTACCGCATTTCAAACAGACTTCTCAAGCGTTACTAGAAAACTTTGCGTACTATCACAAATAGACTTAACTGTCTTTACCTCTTTCATTTGTTAAAGTCCTATCAAAATATCAAAAGGATTCATTATTATGTCCAGTCGATATATTTATTTCTCTACAACAAGAGTCCTTCACAATCGTTCACTATTTCCAACACCTTCCATCGGGATATCGAAGAGACTCTGTGACAACTCCCTCTGATATGATGAATTAACACTGAAGAACCTTGCAGCTTTGACCAGGTGGTCCCTACTACCTACATGTCACCCCTATCATCGTTGTACAACTAACATCACCAATGTTCACCTTTATCAACATTTTGTGGGTTCCACTTTATTTTCATGTGGAAGGGACTGCACAATAGCTCCCTCTGGAATTGTAATGTATCTCAGATGTTCATTCTAATAGTCTATCAGAATGTCAAAGGGATGAACCTCAAGGTGCCGCCGATATCCTGTTATCTCCTCAAAAATTCCTTTCTACCGTTCATTAGAATGTGGAAGGGACTACTAAATAGATCACTTTGACATTGACCTATCCCTCCAATGTCAAATTTTGATAGTCCATCAGAATGTCGAAGGTGTTGGATCTCAAAAACGTAGGTTGCCAATCCTAAGAGGATGCCAGACTCTATGATTAGACTTGCAATGTTTTTGAACCAATGAAAGGACTTAACCTATATGGTTGATGACTCCCTATAGTTTAGGCTTTGCTAGACCTAGGCGGGTAGACCTTTATATTGGAGGAGATTAGAGGAATGTATGATTTGGTTGAATTGATGGATCTATCCATAATGGAAAATACTGTGGGATAGATGAAAGCTTGTTAATTACTCCTAATGGAATTGGTATGATCAGTTCCTACTCCTGCTGGGCTAACAGAGTCAAGAGGTAAATGATGTGTGACTTACTTACTGGCTATGGTTCTAATTGTGTGGCACTTATGTTTGTTTATACCTTGTATAAACGTGCAAGAATGTGACTTGCAGACTCTACTCATTGATCGAATTGATCCTATCAGGTTACTCTGATTTATTAAAAGGATTTTAATCCTTCCTTGAAGGAGCCAATTAAAAGAATCACACAATGACAAAAAATGTGTATTGACAAATTAATTATATCCTCAATTTGAATAACAAGATAACATGAAGTTGGAGACATTATGCCAATCTTATCAATTACCTAACTCTTCTTACTGATCCAAATGTTACCTCCAAGTTACTGTAATCAATCAAAAGGATTTTAATTCTTTAATAGAAACCAATTAACTTGATTACACAAAAACAACAAGTGTGTCATGATGAAACTGAAATATCAACTTGGATACATAGGTTCAAATAATAGAGAAATAACAATGTGGAGATAGCCAGATAATTGTTCAACTCAACAAACAATAGACACCAGATTTTAGCCACCAGATTACAACTTCTTCTTCATTTGCATTATTTCAAAATATTTTTCAATACACATCATGATATTTACCTAACCACTAATTCTAATCTAATTCTAATGATTCCTTCATTTGATTTCATCTGGTTTATATACATTATATCTTCGAGAGTTATGACCCTTCGCGCGTTCTTCTGCTCCAGTTCTTCATTTTATTTTAATTAATTGTCTTCGACAAATTAAAATATTTCAACTTTAATCCTCATCTTTTTGAAAATTAATTCAATAATAATCTTCCTTTGCTGGAAATTTTCACTTCACTTTTTACATGTATGTATCTTCAATACGTTCTTCGGGTAAAAATAATTATCCCCTTTTAACTCCCTTTGGATTTGCCTCCTCGTGACATTTAATTTATCATTCTTTAGATTTTCACATCTCTTTTACCCGTACCATATTTAATAAAATATTCTTTCAGTAGAAATTGCCCACTTCTAACCCCCTTGGTTAAAATATTTCACATTTCAGTGAAAATATTTTACTTTATAAAGAAAACACTCTATGTGTCCACCTTCACCTTTATTCAATAAGTCTTCACTTTATTACTCCCACAATTTCATATTTAAACCTCTTCTTTATTTTTACCCATATTGTATTGATAGCATTCATTTTAATTATTTTATCCACCCTCAAATTTTCGTAATGACAAGTTCCATCGAAGAGACTTACACTTTCTCTTTCGATAGTAGTGTGACTCCCCGATGAAGCAAGCTTGTTGGGCTATCGGTAAGACTCTCCCAAAAAACCACATCGGTGTAACCCTCATAATCAGACAGATCTGAGGAAACCACTCTAACAACATATGTCTCTCCGATGCATTTAGGGTTTTTTTTTTTCTGTTCATTCTCTGTTCCTCCTACGATTTCATAAAGTTTCTTCTCCCTATCTTTCCTTTATTGAAAAAAATCACTCCGAAGAGAAAAGATAATATGCATAATCGATCTTGATTTACAAAGCAATTATCCCCACGTAGATACATTCCTCATCGTAGCCTCCAGTTTGTCATTTTTTTCATTCTGTAATCATTGTCATTTTGAGACTACCACAATGCCCTCCTGAGTGAAACTTGACGATCCTCAATAAGATTGGTTTGAAAGCTCTTCAAAATTCATTTTATATATATCACACTCAGAGATCGAACACCTTCACAAATCTACTATTTTGCAGATGAAATATGGCACTTGTGTTTAACGATGAGAGAATACACTTGTGCAAGTGTTTTGGAGATAAGTAAAGTCTCAACAATGACCAATCATGCCTTCCATTTCACTGTGGCTTAACACTTCGATGATACACCCTTTCTCCTTTGTTCGGTATTTACAGTTATACCAAACTCCAGCATTTCAGTGTGACTTTGAAAGATATCTCCGATACCATCCCTTTCAGTGTGAGACCATCCCTCAGAAGGACTCCATTCATTTATTCCTTTGAGATGCCTACTCATCATTTGACCGCAGCATGGGTTTCTCATATTTTCATTTGCAACCTTTTTGTATCCAAGCATTACACATCAAATGGGCCTCTTGCCATTGGAGATGCGTATGCTAAGAGCATTACTATTGATTGATTGTCTCTCCATTTCGTTGTTTCTAGACTCTATCCATTTGATATCCTCCCTCATGTGCCTCAATTTTAAATTGAAGACGCTAATCCATTCATTCATAGCTTTGACACAAACCATGGCTGATTCAAGGTTCATTTTCAAAAACAACATACACATTTGTTGCCTCCAAAGCAATTGGTTCCCGCTTTAAACATTCGGAAAATGCCTCTTCTTCATCAGTTCCCATGAAATATATGCCGAGAAGAGATATCACAACCATATTCATGCCAATTACTCTTGGAGGGTGACCTCAATGAGAACAAGACAAGGGAATTAGAAAGGAATTTTATATGTAACAGGGAATGCATGAAATTGAAACCTTAAACTCTCATCGTGGTATGAATCTTTGACAGTGGAAATAAAACCCAAGTGGATGTGAAATAGGATTTTAAGATTTTGATAACTAGGTGAAGCCTAAATAATCTCTCAACTTGGCGAAATCTCCTATCAAGTATATGGGTTTTTGAAAATTTCTTGGTGGGTCCTAAGTTCCCAAAGCATATCATTTCCAAAGTACTCAGATGATTTTGGTTGAATGACTAATTTTTAACATTGAGGAATGGTTTTCAAATGTTGGGAATAATTGTGACTCTAAGAACTTGGAAGGCTCGGATTTCTCAAGCAATTTCTAACATGGCATAGGTAAAGAGATATTTCTTTGACAAAGTTCATGTAGGTTCCATAACTTTCTTGAGTTTTCAACAAGTCTCAAAGTGTTGAAAATGTAAACATTATGAGATGGGAGATAATGCATTAAATTCACATCCCTAATTCATCAAAATTTGAGAACTTGCACTGTGATCAAAATATGTCAGGTAGCCTCTGGAATTGCCTCAAAAAATTGATCAAAACTTCTCCTTGAGCCATGAAAATTCACCAGTATGATAATTGATGGTAGGGGAGTGTGATTTCAAGATAGATTGGTATAAACTTATCAGGTTTGAAAACTGTCAATGTTCAAAGTTTCTTATCTGGCATTTTCTACAAAACTGCCACTGTCAAATTTAGTTGAAACCCACCACTTTACCTCCTTGAAAAAATATTAAATCTCTTCCTATGAAGTCGTAACTTTGGAGATTAGTTCATTTAGGTGAAATGAACAAGTGTGCACGATGGTTTTTCATTGTCTCATTTTCTTCATCAAATATCAGGTGTCAAAGTTGACCCTTTTGTAGTTGTTCTGGAAATGCAATTTTCAAACTGGTTAAAATCCATTTGGTTTTGATCTTGAAAAAATACCAAATGATGTCCTGAAGCTCTGAAAATTGACATGGATGTACATTGAGATGGGGAGAATCAAGAGCACCAATTTGTTTGTCATGAAACCCTTTCAATTGCTTAATATTGTTCTCCAAACTTGACCTACTTGGCAGATTTTACTGTGTAGACAACAAACCTTCGCAAAACCCTTCAACTCACCCTTTTGAAACTTTGGTAAATCAGATCATAAGGAGTGGAAATTTGGTAGATACATTCACATATGGTAGATGAACACAATTTCAAGGTGATTTTGTGTGAAACTGAACGAGCTTCCAATTATGATTTTTCAAAGTGGGTCATTTGAGCAGATTTTTCAACTGTACTTTTGAGTGCTGAAATGAAAATTTTCATTTTGTGAGCCTTAAATCTTGCCAAATTTTTCATTCAATTTTAGGCTCCACCAGAAGGGACTACAAAATAACTTCCTAGGACATTGTAATGTCTGGCTGATGAAGCTAAATGCCAAACTTTCGAAACCTTATCGACATGCTGAAGAGACTAGCAAGTTCGTCCCACTGACATTCACCTATCAACCCGATGAACTTTTGGTCGATGCCTGAACTCTGAAACTTTTTACGCCAGTAAGTTTGAGACATCTTTCTCAATATTCTACCCATTTTTGGGGGGTGATAAACACTACTGAACTATAACTTACTTCCCATCCTTTTCCACAAATTTCTCTGAAAATGGCTCAAAAACTTGGTATCCTTATCAAATGTCATAGTCCTTGGAACACCATGCAATCTAGAACTTTGTTAAGAAATAGTTTTTCCACTCGAGTTGCATCATTGGTCTAATTGTAGGCAATAAAATGGTACAACTTAGAAAAGTGGTCAACAACTACAAAAATAAAGTCATTACCTCAGCGTGTGCTTAGAAGCCCTAACACAAAATCCATACTTAGATTTATCCATGGTCTTGTAGGTACTAGTAGTGCCATATATATTAACCTATATTATGTGTCTTTTAGCCATTTGAAAGTTTTTCACCTAGTCATATATCTAGTTACATCTCTCTTGATCTTCGACCAACAATATTTATCCTCTACCAAAACTATCATCTTATCATGGTAAAAATGCCCAATCATCCCACTGTTATGAAATTATTTGATTATGCTCTCTCTCATAGATATAGCTGGAATGCATAGTTTTTTCCATTGAAAAGATATCCATCCTACATAAAGTATTCACCCTTAGTGTACTGCATAATTCTAGATATTGAGATTCATCCATCATGTCATCCAATCATGCTATAGGAGATCGATATTAATGGTGATATTATTGATTTCTCTATTATTGGTGCAAATTCTCCACATGCCATCCTTCTTTGGAGTTAGCAATGTTGGTACAACACATGGAATCATGCTTTCTCTAGCAACACCTTAGAAGATTTGTTACTTGTTTATTGAGTTCTTCATGTTTTGTAGGAATCATCCCATATGTTTCCTTTTTAGGTAGAGAGGCCCATAGAATAAGATCAATGTGATGTTGAATATCCCTATTCAACGAAAAACCATCAAGTAATTCATCTGTAATAACATAATCATGCTCTTCTAGTACCTTTTCTACATTTCAGGTATTTGTACTTCTTCACTTTTACCTCTCTACACTATTAGTGAATAACAAAAAGCTATCACCTTCATTTCTTTGACAAGTTCCCTTTCTGACAACATACTCTCAGTCTTTCCTTCATCTTTCATGGGTGTCAAAGTTACTTAGAGTTATCCTTCCAAAAATATGTATATTTTTCTCTCTATCATACATAACTTTCCTATCATATTGCCATGGTTTTCCCAATATCACATGACATGCATCCATCATAATAAAATCACACCATACTTCATCCTTATAAGCCTTCCCTATAGAAAAATTGATTAAGAATCTCTTATCAATAGTAAATTCATTGCCATTTTTAAACTATGCAGTAAGGTAGGGATGAGGATGCTTTTTGGAGTGTAATTTCAATTTCTCTACTATTTCCTTAGATACCATGTTTCAAAAATACCACTATCAATAATGACCTGACATACCTTTTCTCTTGAGGTGCATTTGGTTCAAAAAACATTTGCATGAAGCCAAGAATCTTAATATCCTCAAGTTTGTATTTGTTGCTTCTCTGGAATCACCATTGCTCTTCTCATCATGAGATTCTCACCCACATCTGGCAAGACCTGGGATCCTGCTATGTCTTTTTCAGTCTTAATTTCACCCAAGTTCAATCTCGGTTGCTCTCCTTGTCTTCTGTATTGCATGTGATCACTTGAGAATTCAAATTCCTTATGACCTTCTTCACCAAACTTGAAAAAATGAATGGTCTTCATTGGGTTTTCCATCCTCTACCTCCACTATAACCTTTGCCTCTCTAAAACCCTCTTCATCTTTATTGGTTATAATGGTTTTATTGGTTATCTTCTAATTTATCCATTTCCTAGGATGATTCCGCCTATTATTCAGACCACCTCACGAAGGAGATGATGTACCCCTTTTTTCCCCTCTATTCCTTTGAAAATACTATCTATTTTGTTTTTCTTCAGCCTTCAAGGATAATTGATATGCTTCTTCCATACCATTAATTCTATGCATGCTCAATTCATCTTTGATGAAGAAATTTTAACCATTTACATACCTGAAATCCATCTTCTCATTAGTATCTTGGTGCTCCAAATGAATGGAAAGATTGTAAAATTCATTTGTGTAATCTTCCACACTAGATAGATTCTATTTCAAAATTTAAAATCTCTGAAAAAGAGTCTGGGCATAATCTAGAGGAAAAAATGTCTCCTTGATCTTCTTCTCCATCTTTCTTCAAGTCTTAATTTTATCCTTTCCCTTTATAATCATTTCCTTCTACAAATGATCCCACCAGATCATTGCATATCCCTTTAACTTGGTGCATGGAAACTTTACCTTATTTTCCTCTATCATGGGTTTCCATTCAAAGAATTTAATCACATCATTCAACAAATCTATCATATTCTCTAGTTTAAGACTACCCACATACTTTGAAACTTTGATTTTGATTGAAGGGAACACAATATATTGAGAGTGGGGGGTGAATCAGTATATGAAAAAACTCTTTAATTCAAAATTAATTACCATTAGTAACTTATCCAAACATGAACCTCAAAATACCAAGGTAGAAATTATTTATTTCCTTAATTATTATGCAACACAGATGCACACATTCACACAAAGAACACCTGATATACGTGGAAACCCATAATGGGAAAAACCATGATGAGAAGAGCTACTTGGAGCTAATATCTAAATCCATCCTCACAAAAATAATGAATCACTTACAATCATGAAGTAGGCACCAACCTACTAGAGGCACCAATCCCTAATTGTATTTGTAACTACCAACCTACTAGAGACACCTATCCCCAACACAATGATCTAAGCACCAACTCAATAAGTAAGACACCAGTCTTACTGGATTGCAAAGATATAATTTGTGGACTTTGAAGACTAATAACATAGCTTGTACTTGATCTAATCAACCTTCAGACACTCTCCCACACAACATATGATCTTTTGATAATAGCACATCATTATTGGAATACAACTAACATTAAATCACAGTGATATTTTCACTGAAGCCCTACTTACACAGAATTCCCACACACACACATTGATTCATTGAATGAATCCTAGTCATAATATATACATTCCAACATATTAACAATGTCTTATTTTGACCAATAACTTCTTAACATCATCCACAATTAGCCATGTTGGCTAGGGGTAGACCTTAATTCAAATTGATATGAAACATGTAGTCAGCTCGATCCTAAATCAATTTTGTTGTCACTGGTAATAGATGATGTTGTGCACTTCTTTCAGTGATCTTAAATTGGTCCTATTTTATGTTCACATGCTTCCTCTAGTTGGCACACACTTTTGTTCTCTAGCACAAACACTCAAACATTATTCAAATTCAACCATCCAACATAGACCACACTCTATTCCTTCTAACTTCTATCTATTGAAGCTCAACCTTTGAAACACTAGAATCTAGTACATCATGAGTAACTTTACTTCAGGTCCAAACTACAAGCCATAGCATTCAAATGCAGTAAAATGTGGATCAAAACACAATGAAAGTATAATACAATGCAAAGTAGAAAACCACAAAATACTATCACAAACAGTTCTAGATTGCTTCAAACTTGATTGTAATAGTTACAAGATGATATTTAAAGCATACTACAAGTAGCCTTCTTCTTAGTAATGATAACATTAAGATTCTACAACTGATCACAATACTTCTTTAATTCAAATGCTCAGACATAAAATGACAATAATTACTTTTAATTCTCATCGATCTGCTAACATCACTCCTTTGACATCAATGAAAACATATGTTCAACATTGATCCCATCATTTTTTCCTTCTAATTCCTTGAGAATTCTCTCTTCAAAAGTCATGTGGTTTATTGATTCCTCTTCAGGTTCTACATACTAATCTGCACCTCCTTGGTTTATATCTTCATCAAAATCATCTCCTCTTTGCCTCATTCTTTGATTTTCCATGATGTTCACAAGATATTGTACTTGGAGTTGTAGGTTTTGCATATCTCTATGCATCTTGGCAAGACCTCTCCTTCTTCCTCTCCCATCCATCTTCCTGCCCTGAGACCAAATGATGCAACCAAACAAACTATTAACATTATTTTTCCATTATTGCTAAAAGAAATCATGTAAATAAAAAATTTCTTGAAAACCACACTATTGCATTATTCCTCTTTTCTCTAGAATGAAAGAAAAAACACCATTATATCTAAAAATTAAAAAATCCAAAAATCCAAAAATTACCATTTTTGGTAGTTTTGACAATTGTCATAATTTTCCATTTTTTGTAATTTCACATGTCTATCTCTTTGAGCTCTTATTTTTCCAAAGATATTCTTGCCACTATGGTGACACTAAATTTTGACTTACAATTCAAATTGGAAATGTGAGTTTCAAACTATTAATTTTTTTTTCTTCTAAAAACTCAGAAAAATACTAAAAGCTCATTTTGAGGGCTTGGATGAAATACGTTGGCCACAAAAATGTGTCAAAATAGGCACCTACCAAACTCAGTTGGGTCAAAAAACCAAAAAAATCCTCATAACATATCTCCCCATAAAATTTCAGCCCAAACATACTTCTGAGTCAAAAGTTATGACTCCCATAAGCCCCTACATCAAAATATATAACTATTCATTCAATTATAGCCAACCTCTTTTTTTTTTGAAAAAAGTGGCATAGCCACAAACTTTTATTACTCAAAAAGATTATTACATAGAACAATATGGTAGTGAAAGAAGAAAATTTTCGATGGTGAGCTTTTATAGAAATCTAAAGCATGAGTAATAATTTAGAGAAAACTCGTTCACCGAGAAAAACTAACACCCCATCATTGGGTTAACAAGCAATACATTGTATTCATGAAGCAAGCAAGGTTATTAATTGTATTAATTGATAACCAAGCTTTTTGAGGATGTTAATTTAATTTAATTTAAATTCCATTAGAGAAAATTTACTCATTATTAGAAAAGATAATGAGTTTCTATTTATTTACATTTATTAAATGTTGCAATTATAACCATTAATGTTTAAAAATTCATTTAATAGAAAAATAATATTTTAATGTTGTTTCATTAAATTTTATATTCAATTATTGGTAAATGTATTCTCTTCTTAAAATAATATTTAAAGTCATTTGAATAGATATGTAATTTTTTATCCTTCATTAATTATTTATTAAATTAATGAATTATTTATTTTTTCATTTAAATAGGACAATAACCCATAACCCTCATTAAATTATTTTATGTTACTAACAAATTATCATTTAAATTATTCAAGTTATTTATTTTGTTCACATAACCCTAGGTTTCCCTCATTGTTAGGGTGTGTAGAAGGGTTTTCTCATACCAAATTGTGTTTCCCTCTTACTGCCTACTTGGTGGCAATGTCTATTATGGAATTGCATATATTATCATTAAGTGCCCATAGATTATTAGTTATGTTTTAAATTATTTCCAATTGTTTTATCTTGTTTCATGTTATTTGTAATTTTTTTGAGGTTGTGTCATTGTTTACTAGTGTAAAAAGTGGGCATTATAGTAATCAGATGTAGACAACATTAGATGGATTGGGAAAAGGTAGCTACATATATAAATGGGCTAAGATTCAATATTTAAGATGAGATGACCATGTTGAAGATCACTAGGATTGAAGAGGCTTATTAGTTGTAAGAGAAGGGGGATTCCCTACTCACAAGTCTCTTCATTCTCAAGAGAATCCCAAGGAGGGAATTGCCCTAAACTACCTCAAGCTTTATCGAATGAAGAAATTGCAAAGAATGTCGTACTAATGATAATATTCAAATAGAATGCTTCAAAATCTGAGAGCATAGGGTTTTAAGATCTGTACCACAGAAGGAAGATCCCTCAACCAAAGGACTGCAACATGGTATCAAGATGCCAACGCGACGTGCTAGAGTTCAAGGGATGCACTGGTGTCCAAGGAAAACAAAGAATCAAAACCTTGAACAATAATACTTTAACCCTACTATGTACTCAGACCCAAGGTGTGTTCAATAAAATAGATCCAAAAAAAGTGAGAAATTCCAAAAAATATGAGAGAGCCAAGGATGAACTTATAAATGATTGTGCATTTGAAACATTTCCCCAAGCTCCACCCCAACAACCTGCACACATGATGAGTGCAGAAAAATGTTGGGACTGTTTCAGGGCTTTTTGTAGTCAAACCCTTGCTTTGGTGTTCCCACCTCTAGACACAACCAGATAGGTAGGAAAATTAGACAAAGTGAACAAATAATGAGTAGTAAAAGCAATCCCCAATCAAGGAGGAGAACACATACCACCAAGTAGCAAAGTCAACAAAGTTTAATCTATTTACATATAGATAAGAACAAGAGAGCATTACTAATAGTCCTCAATGCCATCTTGAATGCACAAACACACTATTGAATGCTTGCAAGAGAGCTTTGGATATTGGAGGGACCTCAATCTAGCAGAGATTCATTGTAGAAGCAAGACTGAAAAATCAAGAGCTAGAGAATGTTGCGAGAGCGAAAGATTCAAGTCTCAGAATGAGAAGGAACTCCCAAAATGAGAGAAAAGGAAAATTTTTGTTGTTGCAAGATGCGAGAGGAGCCATTACACTCAGAGTTTTGATTATAGGGACACATGTCACTGTAAGAGCTTAAGATATTAGCTTGACACCCAAGAACACCTACAAAAGCAATGATAAACCTTCCACAAGAGGATATGCAAGAATGAGCTTGCTTGATATTAAGACCTCTCAAATGATGAGGTATGAAATATGAAAGTATGATACAAATGATACAATAACCCTCCTTATATAGGCAATGTTGAGATGCAAGATGCAATATGATATTGCCAAGTGTCATGATCTAACAACATGAGACATGTAAACCCTAACTAACTACCTAGGTAATGATGAACTGATTAAGATAAGTTCTAGATGATATTCTAAAAGGAATCTTATCTGCTAAATACATGGAAAGGTGGATGACCCCATTATTAATGATTTCCTAATAATGCAACCTAGGAATTAATTAAATATAATGCCTAAGTAAACTTATGCTAGTGTAATTAAATAGTTAATTACACCAACACCCCCCATAAGTGCAATTTAGGGAGGAAATGAAAATGCAATGATTTTGCAATGATGGAATGATGAGTCTCGAATACATGATGGACATATTAGGTACCCATTTACAAATGAGAATGAAAATGCAACTAATCTCCCACAAATGAAGAACAAGGGGAAAAACCCTCTCCAAAAAGGAGATGAAATGCAGAGAAGTGAGGAAGGATGGAAGACTCCTTGATACCCCCCAAGTACACCATCCATCACATGGATACAATACAATCAATGGCCCCCCCATAGGAGGGAAATGGGGAGACTATATAGCCCCCCTAGAATATGCGATCACCTACAAGAATGGTAAGTGTCTGAAGACAAAACATGATCCAATGTTGAAAAATAATTTGTCTCCCTTTCGGAAGAAACAAAACCAAGTACAAATGCAGGGAAGCTTCCCACTTCGGATAGGAATTGAAGGAAGGTATAATGAATATGGATGATGATGTCTCTAAAAATTGCTCATGTGTCTCCTTGCTTGATGAAGATGAAGATGCCATAATCAAGTCAGGTACATGCCCAATCAAAGAAGAAGGTGAAAAACTAGGACAATGTGGAAACGAATGTTGAATAAAATCCAAAGACTGTAATGCTATGTCCTTCCATTGAAGGAAAAGATGGAGACTAGATTTCCCCCCAGTAATGAAGTGTCCTTAAAACCACTGAGCGAAGACTGAAGCCAATCCAATGGTAGATATTGAAGAAAATTTGACTCCTGAATGAAATGAGAGGGAAAAAGTCTCATATAGGAAATGTCTGAAGAGAAAAAAAGTGCCTCCAAGATAGTCTCTAGATCCTCAATCAAGGTCGAGACAAAGGAATGTGGAAATTCAAGAGAACTCTCTAAAGTACAATCTAAATAAAGGAGAGATATCCCCTCAAGAATGTCTTCCAAACCTGTAGAAGTAGCCAAGTCAACAATACCTAAAACAAAGCCATCATGTGATGTCAAGTGTGGAAAAATGAATGTGTCCTCCAAATCTGAAATGTGAGACTCCACAAAATAGGAATCCCAATCAGGAAGACAATGAGATACTGATTGTAATGAATCACTGGACATGCTCAATGAATCATCACCATGAGAATGTTCCTATTGCATAGGAATGATATGAGCCTCAGTCAATGAATCTGCACAAGGAATCACTGAAGGTGAAGGTACATCAACTGTCTCTAATGGAGAAACAGGATCTAGAGAACCCTTGTCATCCTCATCTGAAGATTCAAAGTATTCCAAATTTTCAAACTCCCGCATAGTATCTACATCATAGGGTATCCTGTTTGAAAGATGAAGAGGCACAAGAAAATCTGAAACAAGATCAACTCGGAATGGCTGAGTATCAAGATCTCCATGTATCTCCCAAATTTTAGTCCAAAGAGTGTGAGGGCAATCACAATGATCAACACGTTTCAAAGTGGAAACATCAATATGCATTGCTATGACTCCTAAGACATGATCCCTTTTGCAATTCCAAGCAAATTTCTTACTATCAATACTAGGAGGGGGAACAAGATTATACAAATGTGGAAACAAATGAAGCCATCAAAGATGTGTGATGATACCATTTCTCCATTGTCTATAGTTTCCCTATTTCAACATGATCAAATCAAGATGAAATGAAAAACCATAATGAACTATGAATGATCTCCAAGATTACAAAGACAATATCCTTCAATATGCATTAGAAACTCCCAAATATGATATATACTACAAATGAAGTCTTCCCAAATTGATAAAACCTCTCCAGGACTCAGGATGTCCAAGAAATCAGAGAAATTGGCTAAAAGTTATGAGGTCAGAGGTTGAAATGTGAGATCTGACTTCAAATGGTTGTGATTTGTACCTACAGAAAAATTTGGAAAAATGGCCTGCACCACTACAAAGTAATCTGAATCAACTTTTCTGATGATATCTCATTTGCAGATTTTCGATATCTTGGCAGAAAGTTATGGACAAAATGAAAAAAAATGGTTGTTTTAGGGAAATTAGGGTACCCCAGGCTAACTGGGTGCAAAATTCAAAGGCTAAAGTGCACAAAAAACTAGCTCCTGGGCACTGGCCCCATGTTCCCCATGTTACCATAGGGTGATCAAATGCAAAAAAGAATCTCCTCACCAAGTGGGTGGCAGGCGAGCTGGGTGGAGGTGGCACCGCTCCTGATGCCACCAATGGCGATGAGCCACCCCACAACAGCGATATGACCAAGGGCTAAAGAGAAGGGGTTGATGGGCGGGAGGAAAGCAGCGAATGACCGGTGAAGAAAAAGAAACCCGACAGAGAAATTAAAGGCCTCGGCCAGCCAAGGTACCATGACCGCTGCAAAGAACACAGACTGACAGTGATGGAAAGTTGACAGAGATGGAAAATGAGTTGAGAAGAGGATGCAGACGTCAGAGGGTTGGCCAGTGAAGTACATTTCTGCAAAACTTTGAATGCCCTTATACCTAGCAGGTTGTACGGCCTACCGGGTAAATTTTTTTCGCCTTACGAGCAACTGATGCTGAAATAGGGCGTATTAAATGTCAATTTTCATCTCTCATGATCTCTGGAACTGATGGTAAGGTCAATTCAGGGTGAAAATGCTCCTAAAGGTCTGCAATCTACAAATCTTGCAAAACTTCAAACCCTGATAACTTTGGCCAAATATTTTAGATTTTGGTGAAACAAAAGTCGATCTTGACTTTTTCGACAACCTTGGACTTGGATATGAGCTCATATTTCCTCCAACACGCACTGAAAGTGACCTTCCAAGAAAACCCTAATATGGAGAGAAGCTCAAAAAGATCTTACAACCATAGCTCAATCCTCGGATTTGGGAAGGGTCTTGTAGGAAGGTTTCTAATACCATGTAAGAGCTGAAGATATTAGCTTGACACCCAGGAACACCTATAAAAACAATGAGAAACCTTCCACAAGAGGATATGCAAGAATGAGCTTGCTTGATATTAAGACCTCTCAAATGATGAGGTATGAATTATGAAAGTATGATACAAATGATACAATAACTCTCCTTATATAGGCAAGGTTGAGATGCAAGATGCAATATGATGTTGCCAAGTGTCATGATCTAACAACATGAGACAACATGTAAACCCTAACTAACTACCTAGGGAATGATGAACTGATTGAGATAAGTTCTAGATGATATTCTAAAAGGAATCTTATCTGCTAAATACATGGAAAGGTGGATGACCCCATTATTAATGATTTCCTAATAATGCAACCTAGGAATTAATTAAATATAAGGAATCTTAATGCCTAAATACATGGAAAGGTGGATGACCCCATTATTAATGATTTCCTAATAATTCAACCTAGGTATTAGTTAAATATAATGCCT
>VDFB02323732.1:0-60504 GCA_007258455.2 Sequoia sempervirens | reverse complement strand
GCATCGATCTACTCAGACTCGCATCACACACACTATTTTTCATCTATCTTTAATCTATCTTTTCCATCTTTCTTTTCTTTCATCATCATCTCAACTTATATGTATATTGTCTTCAACCTTGAAACTCATCCAAGGTCGGCCACACATCATTTGCATTTACAAATTTAAATTAGGTCACTACCAAAACATTCTAGGGTGGAATTAGAATGAGGGTGACCCAAACACATACTTAATGAGGACCTAAATAAGTCCCAACACACTTCATGAACTTTCTAAGTAGTGTTTAACACAAGGTCGGCCAACACTAGTGTAAAACACAAAACATTTAAGCATACACAACCTCATTAGCTTACTCTCAAAACCTCAAGTCTTGAAACCAAGATACAGAGAAATCCAGAGCAACTAAATTTCTCTTGGACCTCAGCTGGACACACCAAAATGCACAGTTCACAATTTGTGAAGATATCTTGCATTGTACAACGATCTAGAAGCCCAAATTCTAGATATAGCAACTACCAACAACCATGAAAAATATGTTTGAACCACACAAGCATAGCAACACATCTCGAAGCACACTCAAAATACCTGAAAACTTTATTTATTACAATTTTCTCAATATCCTTGATATATATAGCCAATAATCAAATATCTTGACATTAATGACAACAAAAACCAGTCGACAACCAGTTAACCAGTTGACATCAATGACAACACCTTCATACTTGCAACAATTTCAAACTCATTTTTAATCTCCTCTGCAAACCTTCTACACATTTCCTCATTTCCTCCAAAGATTATGTCATCAACATACACAACCACAATCATAATTTGATCTCCCTCAACTTTTAAGTAAAGATTGTTATCTGTGGTACCCTTTTTGAATCCCTATTGCAATAAGTACATGTCCAATCTTGCATACCAAGCTCTAAGAGCATGTTTGAGTCCATACAATGCCTTTCTCAACCTACAAACCATATCAGGATCTTTTGATAACTTTTGGTTGTTCAATATATACCTCTTCTTCTAACTCACCATTTAAAAATGTAAACTTTACATTCATCTGATATACTTTGAAGTATTTATGTGTTGTAAAATCCAAAAACAATCTAATAGCTTCCATTCCTACTACTGGAACAAAAGTATCTTCAAAATGTATTCCTTCCACTTGTGAGTAGCCCTTATACACAAGCCTAGCCTTGTTTCTAATAACTTCTCCATTCTCATTCAAATTGTTCCTGAAAACCCATTTAGTTCCTATCACATTCTTGTTTGATGTTCTAGGGGCCAGTTCCCATGTCTGATTCTTCTCAATCTGCCTCAACTCTTCTTCCATAGCTTTGATCCAATTTTCATCCTTGAATGCCTTAGTGTTACTATTTTAGGTTCTATTTCAAAAAGTAAAAAAAAAATTGCTTGTTCCTCTATCATAGTAGTTTTACTTCTTGTCAGCACACCTTTTCTTTGTCTCCAATTATTTGATCCTCCAGTGGTGCCAAGATGCTTGTTGGGATGAATTATTGTCTCAACCTTACAAATTATATAAAGTTTGTGTTGATAGGATATATATATAAATATATATCCCTAGTTACATGATAAGGTGTAATATACAATGGGAAGCATGTGTGGTCGGGGGGGAGGTGGGATAAGTATAAACAATTTTTTGTTAATTTTTTCCAAAAAAAAATCTAAATGGCTACATACATTAAATAAATGATATATGGTAAATATAGACCCGTTAATTATTACAGGTTTTAGATCTAATGATGGATATTTTGTTGACCCTATCTTTCCTAGAGAAACCCTATTTTATGAGGGTGTTTGCTACATTTTATAGGCGGCCGATTAACATTCTAAGAGTCGATGTGAGTGGTCATGACGTATCTATATCTCTACAATTTGGTGAATACTCTAAGCTTGCTACGCAGTATATTGTAATCTTGTGGAAGTTTTTTTTGAATAATATATTAGGCGAGAAACACCGTTCAATGGGTTTTCTCCTAAAAGGGTTTTCCCCACGTAAATCACTATGTTGTGGTATGCATGATATTTATGTTTATTTATATTTAATTTTATGTAACTATTAAAAATCTATAAATTCTTGCATTATTCTCCTCTCAAGATTAATGTAGGAATTTGTTCCACTTCCTTAGCTTCCATACAAGTCTTAGGATTCTTTTTCAGAGCTTTTTCCTCTTCAACTGGAATCTCTTTTTCTTTCTCTTTTTCTTTTTCTTCTTCTCTACAAGAGGTTTCATCAAATTCATATCCTTCTATCAACACTAAGCTTTGATGTGATTCTTCATCCACTTTGACACTTGCACATTCCACTATCTTCTTTAACCTTTTGTTCTAGCACTTGTATACCTTGCTCTTTGTAGAATATCCAAGGAAGATTCCTTCATCTAATCTTACATCAAAATTTCCTAAGTTTTCAACATCTAAACTGATATAACATTTGATTCCAAACACTCTAAAATATTTCATAGTAGGATTTTTTCCACACCATAGCTCATAGGGGGTCTTTGAATTGTTCACTCTTGCTTTTTCTCTATTAAGAATGTAGACTATAGTATGAATTGCTTCGCTCTAGTAGAAATCAAATAAATTTTCTTCCTTCAACATGGTTCTTACTGCTTCCTGAATTATCCTATTCTTCCTTTCCACAACTCCATTTTTCTATGGAGTCCTAGGAGCAAATAAATGTCTTTTTATCCCATGATCTTCACAAAAACTATTAAACTTATTGGAGGTGAACTTACCACCTCTGTCAGACCTCAAACACTTGATTTTCAAATCCATTTCATTATCAACAATAGATTTAAATGCTTTAAACTTATCTAGAGCTTTTGATTTTTCTTTGAGAAATGTTATCCAAGTCATTATAAAGTAATCATTTATTAACAACATAAAGTAACTATCACCTTGAGAGCTTCTTGTTCTAGTAGGTCCACATAGGTCTGTATGCACCAACTCCAGAGGTCCTGTAGTAGAATATTCCTTAGTTTTGAACCTCTTCTTTGTATGTTTTCCAAGCTAATACTCTTTGCAAATTGCATTAATAGGATTTATAATTATTGACATGTCTCTCATAGCATGAGTAGAGCTAATCTTTACTAGTCTGTAAAAATTGATATGACACATTTTTCTGTCACAGTCAACTTGCATTGATTTGAGTCATAAAGCACTTTCCTCTAGAACCTTTGAGCTAACCAAAATTTCGCTATGTCCTCACGGTATTCACCTGTAGCAACTAGCAAAGTTCAGAAGAGCTTCCTTTTTATTTCATGGCTATCATCCACGAAACTTTGAAAAATTTGCCTCTATGCTACGTTTATCCTACGCAGATTATGTTGAAGATATGGCGCCGAGAACATGTATGTCTTATGCTTGCCATCAAAACTAATTGAACCTTTTCCATAGATCTTGGCAGATGTCTCATCACCAAACCTAACACAAACACCATCATATTTATTAAGCTTAACAAAATTACTCTTATCACCTATCATATGATTTGAATATTTGTTGTTAATTATTTAGTAGTTTCTCTCCTCTCTTGCATGAAAGGAAGTCAACATAGTTCCTTCAATACCGTGACCTATTTTTGGAGCAATTTCCTTCACACATATTTTAGGGTTAGTAGAATTAGCTCCAATATTCAAAGCCATGAATAAGCATTCATCACTTTCATTATCCAGTTGGTTTGATTCCTCATCATCACTATCTTCTTTTTAACATTATAACTCTTCTTGAAAGTTATGGGTGTTGCCACAATAATGGGTTACATTTTTCAGGGACATCTTGATTTTGCCGCGAAATCCGCATATTTTTAGAAATATAATGATTTAAGCATAAAAGGTTTCCATTTAAAGGATTTTACTATTGGTGAAGGGACTCAAACCCCTTAGATCAAACCCTTGGATAGAGACCATAGTTTTAAACCATACCCACCTATGGTAAGGTCTCCTACACCCTATCAAAATGATAAAAACCCACTTTTGATTTACCTTTTGGAGGATCAAATGAATTCATTTAAATTTATGTTTTTGTAAGTATGTATTCTTTATTATAATCTTTTAAAAGTATAATTTTAAATATATTTAATTGATTATTATCTCCTTTTATTTCTTGTGAATGTAGGTTTTCACGAAAAAATCTCTTAGCACATGTGAAAAAATAGTAGGTCTTTCTGAAAAAATCTAAAAATTATATCATACTTTTGTATTGATGTCCTTGATCCAACAAAAAAATTGAATTTTTGATACATACAAAAAGGTTATGTGTTATACACACTAAACCTATGTTGAAATTGTAATTGGTTTTAGGCTTCAAAACTTAATTAAGAAAAATATTCAATAAAACACTATGAAACCAAATGAAGGATCTAGATATAGTAGTTATAAATCTAAATTCAAAAAAATTAGAATTTCATCCTTCATAGAAAAAAATTTGTGTTATATAGTAATTATCACTCTTTAAAAATGGTGTTTACTATTACAAACTAGTTATTGAAGGAGATGGAAAAAGAAATGCAATTTGATTCCAAAATTTTAAATATATATATATATAGCCTAGATATAAAATGTCACAAATCACTAGTTTGCATCATCTTCAAATTCCTCATAGTTTAGCAACTATAGGTGTCCAAAAGTGAAGATTTAGTTGGAAAAGTTCAGTTCAATGTCAATTTTTTCCAAAAAGTGTAACCCACTATTGTGGGATCACCCTTACCTTTATGATCTTTATGTTTGTCATTTGAAACTTTGCATGGAAATTTTGAAGAATAATGACCTATCTTTCCATAATTGAAACATTTGAAGAGTAACTTACCTCTGTATTTTCCAATGACATTTTTCAATCTCCTTACAAAATTTTCTTCCACCTCATCAAGATAATCCAGATCAGATTCATCATTCTTCTCTTTCTTGTTGACTTTAAAAGCAAATTCTTTCTTTGAAGCATCGTTGTCAAACTCTCTTAATTCAAAATTAGTTAAAGCACCAAACATTTGATCTCTAGTATATTGATGCAAATTTTGAGCTTCCTCAATAGTAAAAAAATTAGCACTATAAGATTTAGGAAGAGTTCTCAATACCTTTTCCACAACTTCACTTTCCTCCAATTCTCCACCAAGACCATAGATGGCATTGACAATATCATCCACCCTTTAGCATGTAACTTGCATATCTTCATCCTCTAACATCCTTAGGGTTTCAAATTTGGCTTTGAAATTATGCATCTTTGCTTGCTTGACCTTAGCATCTCCTTCATAAATACTTTTCAACTTTACCCAAACCTCTTTTGTAGTTTTGTAGTTTATCACCTTCATACGTTCTAAATTAGAAAGACCACTCAAGATAGAATTCCTCACTTTTCCATTATTCTCATAATCCTTGATATCATCTTCACTTGTTGGAGTAGAAGCAAGAATAGTATATCCATCTTCAACTGACTTTCATACATCGAATCCTAATGAGACAAGAAAGGTTTCCATCCTGGCTTTCTAGAAGGCATAATTTGTTCCATCAAAAGTAGGAGCTTTGACACCATTCTTATGCACCATTTGGATCTACCTCAAGTGGTTAAGCTTCTTCTAAGGAAACTTTTCTCTAATACCAAATGTTAGAAACCCAAGACAACTAAGAGTGGGGTGAATCAGTTGTATATTAAAACCTTAAAACCCTCATTAACCTTCAAAACCTTATTATGCTTCAGCATGAATGTAAACAAATGAAATATCAACACATCAACAAACATACACAATAGAACACCATTTTTTACGTGGAAAATCCTAATCAGGGGAAAACCATGGTGGGAATTAATTCACATATATATGAATAACAACACTGATTACAAAAGGCTCACTGCCAGAAGGGCTCAAGGAATCACTATCCAAAAGAAAGAAAGGCTCACTGCCTGAATAGAAAGAGATTATAAAGAAACTATTACAAGGAGGTTCACTACCTCAGAGAAATAGGATAATCCTATTAGTGTAATTAATTATTTAATTACACTTGCATAAGTTTACTTAGGCATAATATTTAATTAATTCCTACGTTGCATTCTCTAGGTAATTAGTTATAATGGGGCCATCCCCCTTCACATGTATTTAGGATAAAATATTCCTTCTAGAAGGATGAGTTGTCATTTCTAGAAGCCTTATCCTATCTTCACATCATTCTAGGTATGTAGTTAGTTGTCACGTCTTAAGATTAAGACACATGTCAACATCATAATGCATCCTACATCTCAACCTTGCCTATATAAGGAAGGTGCTTGTACTCATTTGTATCATACTTTATCATATTTCATACCTCATCATTTGATGGGTCTTAATATCAAGCAAGCTCATTCTTGCATATCCTCTTGTGGAAGGTTTATCATTGTTTTTGTAGGTTTTCTTTGGTGTCAAGCTAATCTTCAACTCTTATAAATCCACCACAACCATTTGCAACCTTCGACTCGCTACCTCCAACAAATTTATGCACACTAAAATGTAGACACCTTCTGCTCACTACTTCCAATAGTCATAGGCATTCATTCTCGCACTTAGATCACAATATTTGATCACACTTAGATCATTTCACACCACACAATTATCCAACAACTGACCCTACATATATATCCTTTCTGACCTGAAACAATCTTCTCCAAGTCAACTTAAATGAAACCTATGCACCTCAAATGTGCAACCACCAAATAGGCCAACACCAAACACCTCCGCAATAGAAATAAGTGAAGGTGGACCACACCAAAGGTTAACCAAGACCCAAATCTACACCGACATGCTACACCACACTTCCACAAATGATGAAGCACATCTATAAACAGTGCTAACACACCAAGTCGACCAAACTAGCATTAACACTACCAAGCAACCAAGTTCACACTTCACTAGGTCCAGAAAAATCCTACAGACCACGTAGAAACATCACACAACATCTTGGAATATTCCAACACCAAAAGAATACTCAAAATCACTAGCACAGACATATGCAACTGAGAATACTATCATCCTATACAACCAATCAAACTACCACTATGACACAACACATGAACCAAGCTTGTGAAACAGCTGGATGCCAAAGCATCAAAGGGAAGATAGATAAAAGTAATATTAACACATTCCCAAATCCACAAGACAAGAAACTTCAATGTGAAGAAATGAAGATCAATTCCATTTATCCCAAACAATCTTCTTCACAGTCCAACTCACTATCAAACACATCTTCTACTGTCACATGATCCAAAACCTAAAACTCTAAATATAACACCTTTGAACACTTTTGAACATCACATCCAAACCACACAAGAACATCTTCAAGTATGAATAAATGTGGAGCACAATACAAAACACACTCCTATCACCTTGTACACTCTTTATACAAATTTTCTCAAAAGCACTTGGAAATGAAATGACCATGTTGCATCTACAACACTTTCTCAACACCATAAACACCT
Organism: Sequoia sempervirens; assembly: GCA_007258455.2. NCBI lineage: Eukaryota > Viridiplantae > Streptophyta > Pinopsida > Cupressales > Cupressaceae > Sequoia > Sequoia sempervirens. The sequence goes on along the minus strand of VDFB02323732.1, from coordinate 53,046 downwards.
TCTCATCATAACCACACTAGAGGTTGACATAGGTTGACATCAATGAAAACACTAATGACAACACAGTGCAACAATATACTCATGAGAATAATACTTTTATTAGAATGTATATATGAGAATAATATGCATTTATACTTATAAGAGTACTAAAAAATTTACAAAAACATATAGTTTGAAAAGAACATTCTTGTTAAATATAAACCACAAATTTCTATCAATATCTACACTAATGTACAACTCCCATTTCTTAAACTATAAAGAATATGGTAAGACAAAACATAATTCTACACTAGATTACTTACATCTCCCAATTGAGGGTTTTGTAACAATAAATCTCTATATTATAAAAGTTATATTTCATAGTTGAGGTTTTTGTAATAATAAGCTTTGTATTATAATAGTTATATTTCACATTTAAGATTTTTATAATAATAAGTCTCTATATTAAAATACTCATATTTCACAATCAAGGGTTTTATAATAATAAGCCTCTATATTGTTCATCGACTTCATCAAACATAATGTTGAGATGAACCAAGACACGACTTTAAATAATTTGAAATATAGAATAGGGTACTAAAAATTAGTATGATTAGCACATATTATTTACATTTTCATGACCACAATAGAGTCCATCAATATGTACAAATTAAAAAATAGTCTTCTCACAGATATACACGTAGTACTTGTATAGATCGAGTCACAATCTTCACTCAATATTAACAATAATAAATTCAAAATATTTACCTAAGTTGAGAGGTCCACTCATCATACAATCTTAACAATTACATATGTATTAACTTGGTTCAAACACAACTCTTCGCATAGGTTTAACATTAGCAAAAGCATTTTCTAGGCCAAGAAAGTAAAGTACACACATGTCTTATTTATTATGGATATCATAGGAGGATATTTGCAGCAACATCATTTCCATCATGAATAATCCTAAACGCTTTCTTACATTAAACACAATCACTAAATATTATCAAAGTCTTGTGGATTTATCTATGATCAAGAGTTCAACCAAATAATAACAAAATTGAAGCCTTGTTTGAGGATTGTTAATTGCAGCTATAGTATACTATTATCATAAGAAGAAACCAAATGGTTGTTATGATGTAAGGTAATCTTCATATTGACATAATTTATCCAACTGGTTAAACCCTATTTCATAATATCTTAAGACTTATTAACCATGGTATCGAAACACCCAAGAAGCAACATATTTTCATATATACTAATTTGAAACCAAACTATAATTCTTGAAGAAATATGGCTTAAATGGGAAAAACTATTGACCCTTTGAAATTTAAAAAACCTCAAAGATAAAATTAATTTCAATTCAACCCCATATTTTAATGTTACATCTACCATTGCTATCATAATATAAAACTAATTATCTCATTTATTTATGAAGATTTCAACATTTTAATCTTGTTGAACACACAAAGGTTCTATGAAGAAACTAAAATAGAATGGTAAGATACATACCAAAATTCATGACCAAAATAATAATAGCACTCTCCAAATACATGACCCCTAAAACAATCACAACAAAAATCCCCTTAACTTTTTCTCATCCCTCATTTTCTTCCATGTGTTTCCCATATTTCTCCTCTTTTCTTTGCATGCTTTTGAAGGTCTCCACTCTACCTCATTTCACTCACCATTTAGACTACATCAACTTCACTTACTGTGAAGTAGTTACTTCACATTGGTATTTTTATCTCCACTAAGTGGAGTCTACAATTTAAGTCTATCACATTTATTTATCAGTACCACTACATTAACTTCCACCTTTGGTGCTATCCTTCATATTTGCTTAGTAATTAATTCCCTCTCTCTCTCTTTATATATATCAATACTAATAGTCATAAATAAAATGCAAGATACAATTTATTATTTAAATGTAAATGTGTGTACATATATCTACAAATATTATTAATCTATTCAAATATACATCTTAGATATATGTGTATACTTTAAACAAATGCATAGTCAAATTTATTCTAAAATAAATTATCCCTAATTGTTATTTTATCCTCTTTTGTAATAAATATGTTCTTAAAATAGAGTATTTAATAAAAACAGATGCATACCTTTTTTTTAAAATCTAAATATAAATATTTTCATATTAAGAATAGAACAATTCAAGATCTCGATCATCACCTATCCTCGCCTTTTGAAAGCACTCAAACAAAAAATATATATATATTAGACAACCATTAGGGAGGAAAAATAATTTGTAAGACAATGCAATTCTACAGGAAACTCAATCAAAATGCAAACTACATTCAACTCAAAGCAACTTTCAAATTCAAAGTAACCACATTATAATTGTGTGAGTGTGTTATCAATTTCATGGTGGCTTTGAATTTATTTCTCATATCTACTTCCCTCTCTCTAATGATGCTCTCACTCCTCATCTTGGAGGAGAAAACACAATCTCTTGCATCTACCTCATCAAACCAAAGAGGTAGTTAATCTGATAATACACACAGTCACATATATATAACATAATAAATCACTTAAAAAATAATGAAAAACAATCATTTTCACCTTCATGAAATTCAATTTTGAACATCAACTCACACTATACCAAATTGACATAAAGCTAATTTATCAACATTTTCCATTAATTCATAATTTAGTATTTTAGCATCATAATAAAATGCAGAGTAATAAATAACATAGACTTGAGGGCTAAAAAAGAATGGGATGTGACATCTCCTCCCCCTTAAATATCATCATCCCTAATGATTTAGTTCAACTTTAACATAAACATAATAGTAGAAATATTTTTCTTTTTAACATAATATTTATTTACACAAGTGTGGAAACTTTTGATAAAACTATTCATAGTCCTCCCAAGTGGCATTGTCCTCAAAATATTGATCCCACTAGACCTTATATTGAGTAATCTCTCTATTGTGCAAGTACAACTTGTGAACCTCGAGAACTCTAAGAGGCTTGAGTATAACCACTCCTAGATCATGAACCTAAGGAGAATTCCAATCAAGAATATGATCAAAACTAGAAATATATCATTTTAAATTGGACACACATGTAAGACATCATGCATACCATCTAGAGCTGGAGGTAGAGATATTTTATAAGTAACTAGGTTAATAACTTCTAAAATTTCAAAAGGATTCATGTATCTTGGTGCTAATTTAGTAACGCCCCGCCAAGGTTTCCATTAAAACAAAGCCGTAAAGAACAAATTAACCAAATAATTTTTTTTAAAGTCATCCGATATAATTGTCTTAAGGATTTCAAGACGACGTTACTTAAACATTATAAATAAGAAAATTACAATATAATATAGAAGTCATAAAACATATGTACATAACATATTCATGAAAGATCCAATTTTATAAATTCATATAGTCAAGATATTTATATATCCAGATTACATCAAGTGAGATTTTCATAAATCTTGTTACATCAAAATATTGATACAAGAGTACACTCATAAACATGAGGTAAATATACAAAGAGGATAATGATCTCATCATATCTAACATCCATGTCTTCAAACATGTTTTGTGTCCACTATCACGATCAATGAAGTAATAGGAACCAGCTACAAATATAGTATCAACTGTAAGAATATCCAATGAAGGTATAGCACAGTTTCCTCCCTACCGCGTGAAACCCGTAGGTCCACTCCCTCTGTGCTGGGAGATAATGATAGGTCCACAGAACAAATAAAAAAGAAGATAGAACAATACATTTACTTGGCTTACATTCACATAACGACATAACGATTTCAAAACCATATCGAACAAACTCCCAGAGGCAAAATACATCTAGAGATAACTCTCCACAAAAGACCACAATCATGTAATAGGCAAAGAGTGTCATCACACAGTTTGGGATAGGTTACCCTGGTGAATCTTCCTAGACTACCGGCCCTCTCCAAGAGTTACCTTGGCAGTCTCTATCGATTCTCGACCCCTATGCAAACTAGTGTGGAGACGTTCCATCTTTCAAGAAGACAAGATAGGTGACTTAGCCATTTCAGGCCTTCTTAACCTTACCATAACCTAAATGAGAATTAAGGTGAAAGCCGAGGAAAAACATTTATCTGAATTTATTTAATGAAGTTCTACCCAAACCCCTAATATATTAAGTTAAGGTTTCCACTAGATTACAAAACCTATGATAGGTTACCCAGACAACCATTTAGGGTTTTGGCCCCTACCACAAGCCACTCTTTCTATAACATGAGTCAACATCAAAAGACAAGGCCACAAGGTAGGTAAAATAAAAACCATGAATGAACATATCATCCACATGATATAGACCATAAAAAAGGAAACTCATATTATCTCAAAGATAACAATTACATCATGTATGTCTTAATTCCAAAATACCACATAGGTACGCTAAGTATCAACCAAAGCTAATTTTGAAATTAACGAGAACAAATGAATACTACGACTCATATGAAATAAATAAATCATTCTAAATGTTCTCTAGCCTCTAGAAAGACTTAATAACACACAATCCACAAATCTATATCTATATTCTTTTAAACAAGTCTAAAGAATATTATTCATTTATAGAATAACATGGCCATTTCATCTAATAGTCTTCATGCAACACTATTAAATCTAATTATAGATGTAATAAATAGATTATATTTATGATAACAAATATCTTATTGATGCAACAAAAAATCAATCTAATACTTTCCTTTAATTAAGAACAACATAATCCACTAATATAATAATAAAAGAAAATCAAATCTTAGTTTTATCTATACCACAGTAAATGTAGTGAGTTTGCTACGCATGTTTAAGGAGAAATCAAGACAAACACTTTGCTACAAGAGACAGAAAACTACAATTTATCTTCAATTGTGGTATGCTAAACAAAAAAATAAAACTTTTAACAAATGACTAATTTTATAATTTCGATGAGTCTTTTACAATTTTTCACTACTTCTTTCAGCGCATGCATCCTGAAATATACATCCATGTTTTTAGAAATAACAGACATTCAACAAGAAGTAAAGATATTCTAATGACACACGTAGTCATATCGAACTTGAGTTATCGCCAATCTCCTAAAAAAAATAATCAAAAGCTTCAGATGACTGCACTTTTATAATGAGATTCATGTGCCATGCAAAGGTTTCATCCACAATTTATTCATAAATTACTATATAGCTTTCCTTACAAGCAACATCTCATTTTTTAAACTAAAGTAAACATAAGCCATTACTAATGAAGGGGTTCGGTTTTCAGATTAAGAAATGAGCAAGGATAAATACGGAGTGCATGATGTTTTCAATGACCAAATAAAAGAATTTCATTGGCATGCAAGAACTAATTAAAAATTTAATACACCAATGCCATAATGACAAATAGACTATGCACAACCAAAGAAAAACTACGCTAGAAATTTCATCCCAGAGATTGTGAAGCGAAGTAATCAATTTACTGTGGAAAGACTAGCCGCGTGCCAGATGTTATATAGAAATGTAAATATCTTAGATTGTAGATGTAAAATGCTTTAGGTACAGGGTCATTAACTACATTTATAACAGGTTTCAACCACGTATAAAGTCCTTATTCACAATACTTATAGTTTAAAGATAATCAGTAGGAAGACTAAGGATGAGCGTAAAGCACAAAACCTTCTCAGTAATATTTTCTATTATGATCAGCGCTGCAACATGGGGACAGAGTTTAATTACAATAAAAATCATATGGTTTCTTTTAAACAAGGAGACTACATACTTCATGTAGTAACAAAACAGACACCATAAAGCCTGCCACTAAATTCGTCCCTTTGAAAGAGTAAGTGTGGTTTAAATTTGGTCGGAAAGAATAGTAACATAAGAAAATGCTTGTTACGGTAATCATTAGATCTGAATATCTATGTGTAGAGCGACGCCATTGGGAAGATAAGTTCTCATCAACACAAGAGTTTTACAATGCTAAAAGACATTAAGCCACAATTAAAGAATTAAGTGTAGGCTACATTAATAATTGCAAGATTAAGGAATGAGAATTCCGTGTAAAAATTTGGCTACAGGTAATGAAACAAAAGTCAATTTCCCTAATGTCTTTGTATCGATACTAATTTTCTACAATTTAATTAAAATGTTTGTACAGGTTAATATAGAAATTATTTTCTACATACAAGCAATACCTTTCCAAATGGATAACCTTCAAGTACTTTAGAAAATACAATAAATACATTGCAAAACAGGAAGGGAACATGTTTTAAAAGCTTGAAAACTGAGCTGAAAATGAAATATGAAGCTTCTTTTTTTCCTCGCTCAAAACACCAGAACTCTGATGAAGAATTCAAACAATTTGAACCCCAAATATTTCTATAGTCAAAACTGTGATATAAACTTCTCTCCGTGAAAACTATTATAGTATTTTTCCAAAACCATCATTGAAAAAAACTTTTCAAAAATCATCACCATGAATGAAATTGCAACCCCCAAAAGCTTTTAATGAATTTAATTTACTCTCAATCATGAAGCTTAATTGATAGTCAATTATGCATTCATAATTGATCAATCAGTTCTAACTTACCCTTTTAACATCATATCACATTTTCAACTCCAAATCCAAAATCCATAACATGTTGAAAACATCTTCTCTTAAAATATCTATTTCCACATAAACCTTGTTTGCACAAGTAAATCAACAATTTATATTTAATTAAATAATTTTACAAAGTTAACTTTCATTTTCAAAGTAAATAACTTGTTTAATTTAAATTAATAAATTAAACCATAAACATAAACATAGCATTTAATCAAATACAATATTAACAAATAATCATCTAACTAAAATAATGAATTCCCAAACAAAACAATACAAACAAGTATGTCACAACAAAAATAGACTAGACAACAAGGAAGGGTAACAAATAGGTACTCGTTCAATGAAGAACGATGGCTCAATAAGGACTTGACACTACCTCCAGATCAACATAATTTCATTGGATTAGGGTATGCTCATACCTATCAAGTAGGTGGAGCCGATACCTAGTACCTGTATCTACATGAAACATCATTGTTAAACATATAAACATATATCAGAAAACACACCGTGAAGAAAAATCATAGCATAGCAGGGTACTCACGAATTAGTAGTGCTACAGTGCCTTCTTCACTGAAATCGTCGAGCACCATATATCATAAACAACCATTTCATCATGACAACCACATAAAAATTTATAAGTTACATAATCCATATCACATATGTGTCTATCTCAATATCATCACACAAACACAACAAGATGAATAAGGTGTCAAAAGTATCATCCATGAAGTATAAAAAACAACATAATGTTGGAGTCATGTTCGAAAATGAACAAAATATTATCACAATCAACTAAATTATCTATCTAACAAATTGAATCAAACTAAAACAGAGTGTCATAACTAGAGGGACACTACAAATTGCAGACTTAACAAATTTTATTGAGCTCTTATGGGGTTTAACTCTTAAGAGTACTTTATCTCCTATTGAGAATAGTCATGGTGTATGTTTGGAATCAACATAGATATTTTTCCTATCATTTTCTTTAACTAACCTCTTCCTAATTAGCTTTATTTTCTTTTCCATTTTTGAAAGTAGTTATATCCCAAGGCTAATCATATCTTCCAATTTATCCCAATTGATAGGAGTTTGACACTTCCTACCATACAATGCAATGAAAGAAGATATTTTAAATGTGGCATGAAATGAATTATTGTAAGAAAAATAAACTAATCGTAGGTAATCCTCCCACTTATATTGTTTATCCATGTAAAACATCCTTGACAAATCTATTATACTATGTTGTCATTGATGTTAACCTATGTCAACCTCTAGTGTGGTTATGATGAGAAGGTGTTTATGGTGTTGAGCAAGTGTTGTAGATGCATCAGGGTCACTTGGTTTCCAATTGCTTTTGAGAAAATTTGCTTAAAGAGTGTACAAGGTGACAGAAGTGTGCTTTTTATTGTGCTCCACATTTCTTCATACTTGAAGATGTGATTGTGTGGTTTGGATGTGATGTTCACAAGTTTTCAGGGGTGCTATATCCAGAGTTTTAGGTTTTGGATCATGTGGTAGTAGAAGATGTGTTTGATATGTTGAATAGGACAACTGAGAGGGGGGATGAATCAATTGTCATAGATTTAAAATTTCAATGAAATCATTGTAACTAATTCTTAATACTGCTTAAATGATTAATCATCAAATGCTAATGTAGAAACTTAAATCCAACACATAAACACAATAACACCAAATTTACGTGGAAAACCCAATAAAGGAAAAACTACGGTGAGGATTAAATCACACTATAGAGAATATCAAAACCGATTACAAGAGGCTCACTGCCTATGAAATAAGGCTCACTACCAAAACAAGGACTCACTATCCAAAATAGGACTTGTTGTCCAACAAGGCTAAAAATCTGAAGGGATTATTGCCAAGAGATACAAAGAAGACAAAGAAGACTTGTTACAGAGAGAATACAATCTCAATGCAATAAAGGATTCTGCCACAATCACTCGTAGATATGCATGAATGATAGAGTTCACCTTCTGCTCACTGCATCTGGAAACTCGACATTTAGGCTTTGCACTAATCTTCCAAACTCGCATCACACACACTCATTGGATGGCATCAATGTCGCATCTATCTACTCTTTTTCTTTTCACTCATTACTCTTCTTCTCTCTTGTATGTCCTTCACCAGTAACTCATCCTATATTTATACCATCTTCAACTTTGAAACATATCCAAAGTTGGCCATCCAACATTAAATTCAATTTAGGTCAGCACCAAAACATCCTAGGGTGGAATTAGAATGAGGGCGGCCCAAACACATGCTTCATAGGGACCCAAATAGATCAAACATGCTTCATCAACTTCAACAAGGTCAGCCAAACCAATGTAAAACACATAGAATAATTAAGCATGATTCTTCCAGATGCCAAAACTATTTTCAACAAGATCAAGGAAACTCAACTGTAGAACAACAAGTTATAATACTTCATCAAAGAGAAATTCAGACCAACAACATTCCTCCCACCCTCAATCGTAAAACACATAAACTATAGTTCACAAATCGTGAACATAACTTGCACTATGGCCAATGAATCACTAAAAATATGGATATAACATCTCTAACAACCATGGAACAAATATATCCGGAACCATTAATAGAAATATAATAAGAGAAAAATTCAAGAAAAAAACTTCTAGGCTTAAACCATCAACACCTACAACCTTCAATACAATTTTCTCAATATCCCTTTCGACATATACACCAACAACAAACCACCTTGATAACCACCGACGCTTGACATCAATGAAAAACAACTTCAATCTTTCCATTCTGCAACAATCTCCCCCTTTGTCACATGGAAAACATGATGTGAAAACCATCAAAAGACACCATACTAGCTCTGAATACACTTCTCAAGATTTTTCTTTTTGTTTCTCCCCCTTTGTAGATAATCTCTTACATGCTTCCTTTCCTTTTTCACATACTTCCTCTCCCCCTTTAACATCAATGGAAAAGGAAAAAGATATTTTACATTGATTTCTCCTTTGACATGAAAAATAGAATACTCATAATGACAACACTGATACTACCTACTCCCCTAAGAGGTAGTCACCAAAACATCGTACCCGTAAGAAACATAGATCCATGGATTCACTAGACCGATGCATCTCCATATGCATCTAGTTCAAGAAAGGAGGGGCAATAACTCTTAACTTCTCCTGGAGATACTCAAAAGTATCTTTAGGAAGAGCATTCTTAAATATATTAGCAATCTGATCCTTCATAGGTACATACTCAAGCTTTACTTCATTCTCCACAACCTTCTCTCTCAAGAAGTGATACTTGATAGATATATTCTTTGTCCTCAAGTGCATCACTGGATTCTTTGAAATGTTAATTGCACTTGTATTATCATAGAAAATAGAAATGGGATCATCATATACTACTATGATATCTTTCAATGTTTGTTTCATCCATAGAACTTGTGTACAGCAAGATGCAGCAGCAATATACCCAGCTTCAGCAGTAGACAAGGAGATTGAATCTTGCTTCTTACTTGACCATGCTACCAATCTACATCCAAGAAACAAAGCACCACCACTTGTAATTTTTTTTTCATCTACAATATCCAACCCAACTTATATTTTGTATAAGCACTAAGTGTAAATCTCAAGATCTTTAGCATACCATAATCCATAATCCTATGCCATTCAAATATCTAAATATTTCAACAACAAAAACATTTGTTTTAGGATCTTCTTGAAATCTAGCCACAAGACAGACAACATGCATAATGTATGGTCTAGTAGTAGTTAAATATAATAGTCCACCCATCATAGATCTATACTTGCTTTGATCAACCTTAGATGAATCATCATATTTACCCAATTTGCAACCAATCACTATAGGAGTACATACCAGTTTGGATCCATCCATCCCAAACTTCTTCAACATCTTTTCATACTTATACCGCCAAATAAAAATTTCTATTTGATTAATCAGAGCCCAAGAAAGAAATTTGTCTCTTTGAACATAGACATTTCAAATTATTTCTGCATCTATTCCAAAAAAATCTTGCACATATTTTTATTTCCTCCAAAGATAATGTCATCAACATATACAATTACAATTAAGATTTTGTCATTTTCAATCTTAAAATACAAATTACTATTCGTCATACCTTTGTTGAAACCTTGTTGAATCAAATACCTGTCCAACCTTGCATACCAAGCTCTAGGAGCTTAGTTCAATCCATATAAAGCTTTCTTCAATCTTCACACCATATCCAATTGCTTTGACAACTAAAATCCTTCTAGTTGTTCCATGTAGACTTCTTCTTCTAGCTCACCATTCAAGAATGTTGACTTGACATCCATCTGATAGACCTTAAAGTCTTTATGAGCAGCAAGTGCTAAGAACATCCTTATAGTTTCCATTCTTGCTACATCGAGCAAAAAGTTTCTAAAATTTTATGCCTTCTACTCTGTGAGTAACCCCTACACACAAGCCTTTGTTTCTAACCACTTCTCAATTCTCATTCAACTTATTTTTGAATACCCACTTTGATCCAATGATGTTTTTATCTATCAAACTTGGGACCAATTCCCAAGTTTGATTCTTCTCAATCTTCATAAGTTCTTATTTCATTGCTTCCATCTAATGTTCATTTTTACAAGTTTCAATTACAATTTTTGGTTCAATCTCATAAAGTAAACACAAATTCACTTCAGCAGCAACTCTGCTTCTAGTCAATACACCTTTTGTCTTGTCACCAATAATCTGACTTTTTGAATTATTCTTTTGTACATATCTAGGTGTCTTAGGGGACACCACCGGAGCTTCTTCTTCTATTTCATCCTGCTTCTCTTGCTCATCTGTTTCCTATTCTTCCAAAATTTCTTTAATTCTTGCACAATCAGGTTCATCAAACATATATCCATCAATGTCAATAGAATTCTTCATCATTTCATCAACCTTGACATTTGTACTCTACAATCTTTCTCAGTATTTTATTGAAACATTTGTATGCCTTTCTTTTAGTAGAATATCCAAGAAAAATTCCTTCATCACTTTTTGCATAAAAATTTCCCAAAGTTTCTTCATTCATCTCTTCTAATATAACCTTTGCTTCTGAATACCTTAAAATACTTAACAATAGGAATTATTCCATGCCATAGCTCATAGGGAGTCTTTGTACTATTGGCTCTTGCTTGAACTCAATTCAATACATAAACAACAGTATGAATAGCTTCTTTCCAGTAGACTTTTGGTAAACCAACTTCAGTGATCATTGATCTAGCAGCCTCTTGAACTGTTGTGTTTTTCCTTTCAACAACTCCATTTTGTTGAGGATTTCTCAAAGCAGATAATTATCTCTTTATTCCATGCAGTTCACAAACATATTAACCTATGGAGGTGAATTCTCCACTGATTTCCAGATCTTAAACATTCTATCTTCAAATTCACTTCATTTTCAACCATAGATTTGAATTCCTTGAATCTATCTAATGAATCTAATTTCTCTCTAAGAATTGTAACCCATGTATATCTAGAATAATCATCAATTAAAAGCATAAAGTACCTTTCACCAAGTAGAGCCTTTGTAGACCATAAATATTTGTATGAATTAAACCAAGAGTCCGGTAGTAGACTGCTCTTTGATTTGTAATGTCTTCTAGCTTGCTTTCCAAACTGACAATTCTTACAAATAACATTAACAAGCTTTGTAATCCTTGGTAAATCTCCCATGGCTTGAACTACACTAATCCTCACCAAGTTATCAAAATTCATGTGACACATTCTCTCATTCCATAACTGAATCAGAATTAATTCAGCCAGCATCGCCCATCAAGACCCTAAGTTGAGATATTTTCCTTCAGATTTGAAATCACGTTCCGCATCCTTTCCGATCTCACATCTCTCATCCTTAAACAAAAGATCATATCCCTTACTACATATACATCCAACACTCAAGAGATTATGCCTTAAACCCTTAACATAGTATACATCATTAGTATTATGTTTTCCATCAAAACTTACTAAACCTATTCCAAAAATCTTAGCACCAGTATCATCTCCAAACATAACTGAGCCTTCATCCTATTTCAGTTTAACAAACTTGCTTTATCACTATTCATGTGATGTGAACAACCACTATCAACTACCCAATACCTCTCTTGTTTAGCATGTGGGTAGAGATAATCGCACTTCATTTTTCTCCTTCTAGAGGAAGCTTTCATCTCAAGCTTTTAGAATTAGTAGAAGTAGGTTCATCCTTAATCACTCAAGAACAAGCATTCATTTTCATCAAGATCTTCATATTTTGAATCCTCGGCCAGATATACTAGCATTCCCATTCACACATAATAAGTTATGTTAATCTTCTTTCCTTTCTTTCTTTTCTCATATCTTTTGTTTATTCCTTTAGCTCTTTCCGACACTTTGCAACATAATGACTCATTTCTCCATAATTAAAGCATTTAAAGGAAACTTACCTTCTTCATACTTGTCAGATCCTTTCCTCATCCTTCTTACAAAGTTAGCTTCTATCTCATCAAAGTTTTCTTCATCTGGATCTTCAACTTTTGTAGCCTTAAAAGCAGTCTCTGATTTGCATCCATTCCTTAGATTTGACTTCCTCATCTCATAAGATTTCAAAAATCCCAACAACAAATCTTTAGTACAGGTCTTATAATCTATTGGCTGCTCAATAGCACACACCTTTTCACTGTAAGCATCAAGGAGATTTTTGAGAATCTTCTTTACAATCCTGGTTTCATCTATAGTAGCACTAAGTCCTAGCATTCTAGCCACTATCTCATTCAATATTTGTACATAAGCTTTAACATTCTCATCTTCAGACATATGTAGAAGCTCAAACTGTGTCTCCAAATTCTATAATTTCACATCTTTGACTCTTTTACCACCATCATGTGCTCTTTCCAAAGCATCCTAGACTTCCTTAGCAATTTTCAAATTTTGAACCTTAATCAACTCGGAATGTACCAGAGTGTTCTTCAAAATGTACTTCACCTTATTGCTCACTTCATGTGCTTTGATCTCATCAGGTGTACTCGGACCATTAGCAGGAGGAGTGTAAGGATTATTGTAAGCTTTCTCCACATCATATCCACAATACTCCAAATATTCTTCCATCAATACTTTCCATATACCATAATTAGTTCCATTGAACCTCGGATAATCATAAACCATTTTTCCAACCATCCCAGACCTTCCTCAAGCGGTTAAGCTCTTCACCAAGGAACCAAGCTCTGATATCAATTGTTGAATAGGACAACTGAGAGGGGAGGTGAATCAGTTGTCATGAAATTAAAATTTCAATGCAATCATCAGAACTAATTCTTAAGACTGCTTAAATGATTAATCATCAAATGCCAATGCAGAAACTAAAATCCAACACACAAACACAATAACACCAGATTTACATGGAAAACCCAATAAGGGAAAAACCATGGTGAGGATTAACTCACACTATAGAGAATATCAAAACTAATTACAAAAGGCTCACTACATATGAAATAAGGCTCATTTCCAAAACAAGGACTCACTGTCCAACAAGGCTAACAACCCAGAGGGTTCACTTCCATAGAGATACAAAGAAGACAAAGAAGACTTGTTACAGAGAGAAGACAATCTCAATGAAAAAAAGCATTCCACCACAATCACTCACAAATATGCATGAAAGATAGAGTTCACCTTCTGCTCACTGCATCTGAAAACTCAGCATTTAGGTTTTGCACTAATCTGCCACACTCACATCACACACACTCATTGGATAGCATCAATGTCGCATATATCTACTCTTTTTCTTTTCACTTATCACTCTTCTTCGCTCTTGTATGTCCTTCACCACTAACTCATCTTGTATTTATACCATCTTCAACTTTGAAACATATCCAAAGTCAACCATCCAACATTAAATTCAAATTAGGTTGACGCCAAAACATCCTAGGGTGGAATTAGAATGAGGGTGAACCAAACACATGCTTCATAGGGACCCAAATAGATCCAACATGCTTCATAAACTTCAAGGGTAGTATTTCACACAATGTCAGTTAAACCAGTGTAAAACACATAGAACAATTAAGCACAAATCTTCCAAATGCCAAAATTATCTTCAACAAGATCAAGGCAACTCAACTCTAGAACTGCAAGTCATAAGACTTCATCAAGGAGAAATCTGGACCAACAACATTCCTCTCGGACCTTAATTAGAAACACAAAAAACCACAATTCACAATTGGTGAACATAACTTAAATTGTACAATGAATCAACAGCTAAAAATATGGATATAGCATCTTCTAACAACCATGAACAACATATCTGAACCACACAAACATAAGAGAAAATCTGGAGAAAAACCCGGAGCAACCATTAAACGCCTACAATCTTCCTTCAATAAAATTTTCTCAATATCCTTGACATATACAGCCAACATCAACCAATTGATAACTAGTTGATCAATTGACATCAATGATAACACCTTCAATCTTTCCATTCTTGCAACATGATAGTGTGTTGGACTATCTCTAGTTTGTGAAGAGGTTGTCTAGGAGAAATATAATTGCTCCACATTTCTCCACATTGAAGTTTCTTGTCTTGAAAATTTGGTAATAAGCTAATAATTCTTGTATCTATCTTCCCTTCGATGGTTTGGTGTTCAATTGTTCTGCAAACTTGGTTTGAATGTGTTGTGCCTTAGTGGTAGTTTGACTAGTTGCATAGGATGATAGTATTCTCAATTGCATGTATTTTTGCTAGTGATTTTGAGTATTCTATTGGTGTTGGAATATTCCAAGATGTTTTGTAATGTTTCTAAGTGGTCCATAGGTTGTTTTTAGACCTAGTGAACTATGAATAATATGGTTGCTTGTTAGTGTTAATGTTGATTTGGCCAACCTAGTGTATTAGCAATGTTTGCATATGTGCTTTGTTTTTTTTGGAAGTGTGATGTAGCGTGTTAGCATAGATTTGGTTCCTAATTAACCCTTTGTGTGGTCCACCTTCACTTATTTCCACTGTGAAGGTGTTTGGCGGAAACCTATTTATTGGTTGCACGTTTGAGGTGCATACATTTCATAGAGTTCAACTTGGAGAAGATTGTTTGAGGTTGTGAAGGATATATGTGCAAGGTCATTTATTGGAGAATTGTGTTAAGTAAGTGTGATCAAGTCTTGTGATCTGAATGTCAGCATGAACACCTATGACTACCGAAAGTACTGAGTAGAAGGTGTTTACATTTCAATGTGCCTGAAGTTGCTAGAGGCAGTGAGCCGAGGTTGTGGATGGTGTAGAGTTGTTGTGGTGGATTCTTGTGTTGCTCTGAGCTAGTGAACCTCCTTGTAACAGTTTCTTTGTAATCTCTTTCTATCTAGAAGAAGTGATCTTCCTAGGCAGTGAGCCTCTCTTTCTTTTGGGAAATGAGCCCTTTTGGTAGTGATCCTTGTGTATTTGGTGTTGATATTCATATATTTTTGAGTTAATCCTCACTACATGGTTTTTCCTTGGTTAGGTTTTTTCACATAAAATATAGTGTTCTATTGTGTATGGTTGTTGATGTGTTGATATTTTATTTGTTTATACTCATGCTAATGGTTAATAAGGGTTTAAAGATTAATGAGGGCATGAAGGTTTTAATATATAATTGATTCACCCCCTCTCAGTTGTCCTATGTGTCTAACAATTGGTATCAGATCAGAGGTTCCTTCTAGAAGAATCTTAACCACTTGATCTAGATCTGGATGGCACACAAGAATGGTGTCAAAGATCCTATGTTCAATGGAGAAAATTATGCCTTCTGGAAAGCTAGGATGGAAGCCTTTCTTGTCTCATTAGGGTTTGGTGTATGGAAGTCAGTTGAAGATGGATATACTATACCTTCTATTGCTCTAACAAGTGAAGCTAATATCAAAGATTATGAGAATAATGGAAAAACATGGAATGGTATCTTGAGTGGGCTTTTCAATTTAGAACTTGTGAAGGTGATAAGCTAAAAAAATACTAAAGATAAGGTCAAGCAAGCAAAGATGCACAATTTAAAAGCCAAATTTGAAACCTTAAGGATGTCAGAAGATGAAGATATTGCAGTCTACATTCTCGAGGTGGATGAAATTGTCAATTCCATCAATGGTCTTGGTAGAAAATTGGAGGAAAGTGAAGTTGTGAAAAAATTATTGAGAACCCTTCCTAAATCTTATAGTGCTAAAGTTTCTGCTATGGAGGAAGCTCCAAATTTTGACCAATATACTAGAGATCCAATGTTTGGTTCTTTAACTACTTTTGAATTAAGAGAGTTTGAAAAAGATGATTCAAAGAAAGAAACTACTTTTAAATTCAGCAAGAAAGAGAGAATTGATGAATCCAACCTAGATGATCTTGATGAAGTGGACATAAATTTTGTAAGGATATTGAAAAAGGGAATTGGAAAATATAGAGGTAAGTTACCCTTCAAATGTTTCAATTATGGTAAGATAAGTCATTATGCTTCAAAATGTCTAGGAAAAGTTCAAATGACAAACATAAAGATCATAAAGGTAAATATTTCAAGAAGAGTTATTATGTTAAAGAAGATAATGATATATTTGATGATGAGGAATCAGACTATCTCGATGATGGAAGTGATGAGTTCTTATTTATGGTTTTGAATTTTTGAACTAATTCTACTAACCCTGAAAGATGTGTGAAGGAAACTGTTCTGGAAATTGGTCATAGTATTGAAGGAACTATGTTGACTGTCTTTCATGCATGAGAGGAGAAAAACTACTAGATAATTGATAGCAGATGCTCAAATCATATGAAAAGTGATAAGAGTAAGTTTGTTAAACTTGAAAAGGATGATGGTGGTCTTGTTAAGTTTGGTGATGATACATTGGCTAAGATCTATGGAAAAGGTTCAATTAGTTTTGATAGAAAGCATAAGACAGATGATGTTCTTTATGTCAAGGGTCTCTAGAATAATATTCTCAGTGTAGGGAAAATGTAGTAGAGGATACAATATAGTGTTTTAGGATGATGGTGGTCTTGTTAAGTTTGGTGATGATACATTGGCTAAGATCTATGGAAAAGGTTCAATTAGTTTTGATAGAAAGCATAAGACAGATGATGTTCTTTATGTCAAGGGTCTCTAGAATAATATTCTCAGTGTAGGGAAAATGTAGTAGAGGATACAATATAGTGTTTTAGGATGATGGTGGTCTTGTTAAGTTTGGTGATGATACATTGGCTAAGATCTATGGAAAAGGTTCAATTAGTTTTGATAGAAAGCATAAGACAGATGATGTTCTTTATGTCAAGGGTCTCTAGAATAATATTCTCAGTGTAGGGAAAATGTAGTAGAGGATACAATATAGTGTTTTAGGATGATGGTTTTGAAATTAGAAAAGGAAGCTCTTAAACTTTGGTTGTTGTAGGAATGAGGACAGAAGGAAACATTTACTAGCTCAAAAGTGTTGGTGGTAAGTGCTTTATGACTCAAATCAATGAAATTTGGTTGTGGCATAGAAGAATGTGTCGTATCAATTTTGATAGTCTAGTGAAGATCATCTCTACTCATGTTGTGAGAGACATTCCAAGAATTAAAAAGCCTATCAATGCAATTTATAAAGAGTGTTAGGTTGGAAAATAGACAAAGAATACTTTCAAGACTAAGGAATATTCTACTACAACACCTTTGGAATTAGTGCATATAGATCTATGTGGACCTACCAAAACAAGAAGCTCTCAAGGTGATAGGTATTTTATGTTGTTAATAGATGATCACTCTAGAATAACTTGGGTAACATTTCTCATAGAAAAATCAAAAGCTCTAGATAAGTTTAAAGCATTTAAATATAAGGTTGAGAATTAAATGGATTTGAAAATAAAATGTTTGAGGTCTGAAAGAGGTGGTGAGTTCACCTCCAATGAGTTTAATAGTTTTTGTGAAGATCATGGAATAAAAAGATATTTATCTACTCCTAGGACTCCACAGTAGAATGGAGTTGTGGAAAGGAAGAATAGGATAGTTTAAGAGGCTGCAAGAACCATGTTGAAGGAAGCAAATCTACCGGATGTCTATTAGAGAGAAGTTATTCATACTATAGTTTACATTCTCAATAGAGGTTAAGCAAGAATGAACAGTTCAAAGACCTCCTATCACTACTGTATTTGACTCCAATTTATAATGAAAGTTTGTTGAAATATTGACAACCTATTGTCGCATATTGACGAGTCATTGAAATAATTTTCATTAGTAACTTTTTGTCATTTTACTAACTAGCTTTAAAACGTTGAAATCACGACTCAACATCGTCAGTTTCCACCATGAAAAAGGGAACTGTTGTTTGTCAGAATATCGACGAAAATTTCCTTGATCGAATGACAAACAATAGATAGAACACAAGTAGCATGCCTTTTCCAAAGTGTCAGAACAACAACAGACGTTCATTGAAATTGCGATGTAATAGGAAAGTCATTATGATGAAAGTTTCATCAGATGTATTTCAAATATCGGTGAAAGATCAAGACTATTACAGCGATCAAAATTTCCTGAGAAGATATATCAGGAGGACTGGCCTGTGGTCTTAGCGATTAAGTTTCATCGACGAGATACTCATCTTGTCTCATTGATGAAGCACGAGGGAAGCATATCAGCAAGACATATACCATTGGAGTAAGTTCTGAATGTCTACCTAACACCCTATGTCACGCCGATAAGATTACATCAGCAGGAGTCTTGGTGACATACTTGAGATCGAAAGAACAACAACAGAAGTTCATCGACATTGCGACAAAATAGGAAGCCATTATGACGAAAATTTTGTCAGACATATTACAAATTCGTCAGACACTTTTGGAGGTTTGTCAGTTGCTTTCATCAAAAGTTCAACGAAACAATGCAATTTAAAAAATATATATATATTTGTTCAAATGTAGGCATATCGGTGAAAGATCAAGACTGTTACAGCGATCAAAATTCCCTTAGACGATATATTGGGAGGACTGGCCTGTGGTCTCAGCGATGAAGTTTCATAGGCGAAATACTCATCTTGTCTCATCGATGAAGAACGAAGGAAGCATATCGGCAAGACATATACCATCGGAGTAAGTTCTGAATGTCTACTCGACCTGCTATGTCATGTCAATAAGATTACATCGGCAGGAGTCTTGGCAACATACTTGAGATCGAAAGAATAATCATCGGGGAGACTCACCACGTCGGGGAAATTGCAAAATATCCTAGCAATACATGATCTCTTGCCGATGAAGATACAAATGGATTGAAATAATTATCGGGGTGACTCTAGGCAATATTTGATGTTTAAGACATTTTTGAAAGGACGTGTCCTTTCAAACATTTGATGTATAAGTATCTATTTTTTGATATCAAAAGGAGAGAGGAGAATAGGAAAAAAGAATACTATAGATAGTTTGTTTTTGTAATGATGTTTTCATCAAAAAGACTCAGATGTTCAAATGTTGTCATTCTTTCCAAGGTGCTCTTGGCTACTTTCAATGGGTTCTTTTTTTTTTTATCGTTAAACACTGCTAGGGGTAGCACCTTGTATTGATTTTGAAAGAGAGTACATGACTTTCATCCAAAAATTACTGGGAGGCCTTTTCTATAATATTGACTAACCCAGAGCACCTACCTACCCAAACCATGCATTACAACCAAAATTTCTAGGAGGCCTTTTCTGTAGGAGGGGCCAACCTAGAGATACTACCTACTCAGAGATAGAAAAACTAGAGACCTGTAATTACATATACGACACCCAAGACTAACTCCAAAAAACCATGTTATTACTATTTCAACATTCTTTGCTACAGAAAGGAATTGTGCTTTCAAAATACCACATCTACAAACCAGCGAACCATTCCAACCAGGTACTGCTCAAGCATCATCATCCTCGGACTTGCACCTTTTCATATATGCCTTGTAGCTAGCAATCACCAAGCAATCTGCACCACACTTCTTATGCAT
The DNA here is from genome assembly GCA_007258455.2 of Sequoia sempervirens. Classification (NCBI taxonomy): domain Eukaryota; kingdom Viridiplantae; phylum Streptophyta; class Pinopsida; order Cupressales; family Cupressaceae; genus Sequoia; species Sequoia sempervirens. The sequence goes on along the minus strand of VDFB02323732.1, from coordinate 32,531 downwards.
TGGGCTTTTGGCCTTTTCCTCTAGGTCTCGTTGATTTTTGGCTAGTCATTCTTCTCCTTCTCCCAGGTCCCAATCATCATCGTCGCCTGCAACTATCTCCTCCTCCAGACCCTCATCCGCAATGTACCTCGTCGCCCAGCCATGAGGAAGATTGGTGGTCAAATTCGCTACCCTAAGGAGAAAAAAAACATTTTTGTCCCTCTCATCCCATAATTTCTTGAAGCCCTCTGGGTCAATAGTGTGAATCAAGGGGAACTTCATCACCTCTCGGCCTCTCATGCGCAGCATGTAGTAATTATGTGGCATAGGAATTTTCATATTGTCATCCACATTATCCACTGTTGTGTCTATGTCACCTAGCCAAGCATGCACAAAGACCATCTGGGTCAATTTTTTGCTTATTGCTTTTGAAACTCCCATGTGAAGGAGGACCACAAGAAACATTGTCGGTATTTCCATGCTTCTTTTGGCTCTATGGTAGGCTTTCAAGAACTCTGGCCCAAGCACCTTTTTAGTTGCCTAGAGAATGAGAGGATGAGAGGATTGCAACAATCCTTGGAGCCGCTTATCTGTTATCTCCCCTTTGTAAGCCTACATCTTCCTATACATGTCCAGTGCCAGTGGCATCTCCATTCCTCTCAGCTCACACCTCACCTTCTGGATGTTTCTATCTTTGGCTTGCTTGAGATGTGGTTGTGCTAAAATAAAACAAACTCTGTCCTTTGTAAACAAAGGCCATATTACCTCATGAAGTCTAATTTACTGAACAGGGCCTTCATGTGTGTGAAGCTTTCACTTCTCTCATTGATGGTATGCATCCCCAAGGATGATTATTAATGTGTCCTCCAAATTTTTGCAAGGAGATCTTCTCGCCTTGATTTAATCTTTTATTATGAGTTCTTGATATCGACCCCTATCTTGTCAAGAATGATGCGAAGAGATGGCCTTTATTGCCATGTGATATTTGATCATCGCCGCTACGTAGGCCGATGCCAAAAATTTTCCTGATACCTGACCACGTAATTTTCCTACCTGTCAGTTTCAGTGGCCAATTTTTCCAGCTCATCTGCTCTAGTGTTTCCTTCCCTATAGACGTGACTAACTTTGAAGGTTGCGAGCCCATCCGATAGTCCTTTGATCTGCTGCAGAAGATGGTTAAGTTTCTAGTTAGGGGTGGATCCCTTGCATATTGCATTGATAGTTATCATTGAGTCTCCCTCCAAGTGGACCTGGCTAGACCCCAGTTCTCGACCTAGTTGAAGGCCAAACTGGGTCCTCTCCCCTAGATTAAATTAAGGAAAACATTATTGTAAACACAATATGCATAGAAGAATATGAATGTAAAGGAAAATGGATATTAGCAAAACATAAATGTAAATAACAGTAGTGTGAGCAGAAAATCAATCTAAATTGGTCTTGAACAAATAAAATCATACCCAATTAACATTAAGTTATACTGACCTTGTACTCATTGCCATTGTCAATCTTGAAGGTTACTTTGATGCCTTCTACAAAAACTCTTTGGCCACAAGGCAAGCGAAGGCGGGAAAACCAAGTGTATATTGATGACTTCCTGACAATCAAAAAGAAACAAGCAACCAATCAACCCTATTAGAAAAGAATAATCTTATGAATTGATTATTCTTGCTTGGTTTGATATTTTTGTATTCCACTCTTCATGGTATTGAATTAACAATGCAAAACACATTTGTGTGTGTAGGTTTGTATTACTCAAAATATCATTTCACTGCCTAAGGAAAAATACCAAAGTGATGTTTTAAATTTCAATCTTCACATAGGCTCCCTTATTGCTACACATGCATATACAAGCATTATTTGAGCTCTAAACTCATCAAACATTAAGGATTTAATTAGCTATAAGATGGAAAGTTGTTGTTTAGAAATAATCCATCATCTTTTACATATTTTTAGTCACTCCTACAAAAATATAAACTTTAGCTTAACACTAGATATAATCCTTTGATAATCCATCCAAATGATGAAATGATGCCCTAAAAAATACTACTGGAACTTTATTATAACATGCATACCCAAAATTTCCTTATCATTAATACTCAGAGTTTCTCTCTTTTGTCATTTTCCTGCTTTACTGCTGGACCTTTATTATAACATGCATAGCCAAAATTTCCTTATCATTAATACTCAGAGAAAATATCTTTCAGTCATTTTCCTGCTTTCAAAAATAATAAGCCATTCATTATGCATAAGAACTGCCCCTATGCCTGTTTAGGGTATGGAAGCCTATTTAAGAAGTGGTGCTTATTTGCATGGATAATGGTAATCTAATAAAACAGTGACAAAAGGAATTTTTAGTTGTTGGAAACTATTGTATTCATGTTGACAAAGATGTTTCAAAGTTTAGGATAAGGTATAGAAGGCAGTGTATGTTGTTTTTAATGATTTAGGTATGGTGAATCTAATATGCATGAATGATGACTTGACTGCAAAAAGGACAGTAAGTTGGAATGGACAGAGTTGTGAAGTAGATGATTGATTGTTTCTTTTGAAACATGATCAATCTAATGTCTTGAAGGTCTGATAATTGGTTATAGTGAGAAGGTATAGATGGTTGTTAATGTGCCTTCGTGATTTGGTATAGGTGTTTGATTGTTTTTCCTTGAAGGGATACAATTGCAATGCAGATTGATATGATGTAAAGTAGAGGATGTGAATGGTTCTCTAATCAAGTTTTGATGTTGTAAAGTAGAGGATGTGAATGGTTCTCTAATTGGTTTTTTGATGCAATGACATACAAAAGGAACAACGTTGAGAGAACAAATGCAAGAAAACAGATCATAGAGTAGGAGTCATAGAGCGTGAAGTTTTTTGTGGATAGACTTGGAGGTATGAAGCATATGAGGACATGAGTGTTAGGTTTTACATGCTAAATTTCAATACATGGAAAGTGATCATAGATATGAATTTGTAAACAATCCAAAAGACTATCCTGTGCCCTTAGCAAAGGTTATGACTGTGATGTATTTTCAATGGTTTTATGCACTATGAGTCTCTAATGGATTCGTAAAATGTGGTTTATCCTCCATAGGTCTTTATGAAATATGTTTACCCTTAGTAATGTATTAATGACTATTATCCTTTTTGTCAAGACAAATATTAATGACTGAGATTGAAGCATTATGACAGTGTGCTAGTTATGGTTGTGGCTTAACAAGGGTAGATTTTGGTAAGGAAGACAGTAAGTTGAATTAATGTAAGTAGAGAAATTTTTGCACACCTGCAGATGGTACAAAATTTTATGGTTAAGTGGAAGCCTCCCATCAACAACAAGATCCAAATATCTGTGTATCTATCTCAATCGAGCCTTTAAACCCTTCAGAGCTGTCAATTTTTCCACTAACCTGTTATGCACAAAAGTCAAATTTTAGAGTTATTTCACCACTAAAAACAAAAGAAACAAAGCTTTGAAACCAAATCCACACACAACACAATGTGGTATTCATATAAATCCATACAAACAAACTAAACTCAGAACATTGGAATGGAAACAACTTCAAATTATGATGCAAAGCATGGATTCATTTTACTCAATTGAAGGCACATTTCACAATAATGGGTTCTTCATCTAAAACATTTGTACGAGGTTCAAATAGTAAAGAGATTTATGAAAGATAGAGGAATTAAAAAGATACTTGGATGTAGAGCATTACCTTATTGAGCTTCTCTTTGTTTCGAGAATAGTTTAATATTCTCTCAATTCCCCATGCCCGATCATGTAGCATTAATCATTCATTCATCCATTAATAACATATAACATTCATTCATTAACATATTCACATTCATTCATTAACATATAACATTCATTCTTTCAGTTTTTACATATTATCAAAAATATGGTTGTCATAATATGATTACAATCACTTTTTTTTGTTTCTTTTTTGAAGCTAAAAAATGCTGAAGTGGAGTATCATTTTCTAAATCATTTGTCCCCCCTTCAGTTGTTCTTCCCTCTGCTTGTGATCTTAATGTACACCTAGTCATGTACTCATGACGTGGACGCCGTTGCAAGGGGGGGTCTACTGCAATAACAAAGAAATGTTAAATTGATATGTTTTATTATTATTGTTACAAGTATTTCATTAATTAAAAGAACATTAGAGTGGTTCTCTTTACCTGATGGGGCCACATCATGTTCTTTATCTTGTCTTATAGCCTCATGCTCAACATGTTGAACACCCTCTAAATCCTAATCTAGAGTTGAAACACGAAAGGTTACATTAATTAATACACCAATTGCAATTAAATATGTTTAAAAGAACATTAGAGTGGTCCTCTTTACCTAATGGGGCCACGCGTCATGTCCCTGATCTTCTCTAGCCTAATCATACTCAACATGTTGATCACACTCTACATGCTCTAAAGTTGAAACACGAAAGGTTACATTAATTAATACACCAATTGCAATTAAAGATGTTTAATTGTATTAATCCATACTGTGTTTTTGTATAGCACATGAATACATCCAGTCCGGGATGCACACCATGACCTTCATCTGCGGGGTTGTGCTCCACCCTCACTAGGTGCATTCCAATGTCATATGCAGTATTATCATTGTTGTCTATTTAAAACAAGTAGGCACATAATTACTTTATGGTGGAAATTAATATTGAATATATTGCACAAGTATTCAATTTTAAATAAACTTTATTTTATTTACATGTCGGATGCAGGTGGAAATTTGTGTTTTCCCAGTCAAGACTCTTAGGCATTCACCATGGCTCCATAGCCTTGCTGGAAGGAAATCTTCAGGTCCTCTTGTGGGCACTCTGTTGAATTCAGAGCCCTACATTTTTGCATAAGATCATGAATTTTGCTTCTATGGTGTGATAAAACCAAAATTGTTTGTAATTTATTATTTGGATGCAATATTTTATTTATTGATACTTACAATTCGTGCGGCTAATTTCATATAACCACAAGAGCCAAGTTTGTGTTGCTTGTGTTTTTTTAGTCTTGCCTTTGTTGCCTTCGATGTGTCAGGTAGCCTATGAAAAGTTTGAAATACATTAGATTATGTAAAAAGAAAGAGTAATCAGTATATAATTACATTATTGATAGTATTACATACCTTCCTTGGCCTGGTGGTGTCTTTCCTTTTTTCTTTTCAGCCTTCTCCTTTCCATCTGACACCAAGTCCTTCCACTCCCTCTCTGGAATCATGGGGGGACACTCATACTTTTTGTTCTTCTCTAAATGTGACCTATATTGGTCCCTCACATACTTTAGATAGGTACCAGCTTTCTTAAAGACCTTGGTTCGGTTGAATGTTTTATCACCGAACAGCACAACTAAACGGTTAATGAGCTCATCTTTTAAATCTTGATTTTGGGCATTCCACCATGTACGTATGGTGGGCTCGAAGAGCTCCAATGTAATATCACTTAGATGTTTATAAAAAACATCATTTCCTGCAAAATGATCATGGGATCATTAGTCTAAAAAAAGTGATCAATAAGTAAATTTCAATTGGATTATATATAATAATAATTAAAACATTTTAAAGTACCTGGGACCTTCTCTATCTTTATGGGAATGAAATCTTCGGTCACCACAAATGTGATAGGAAATATTCCTATACTAGTAATACGAGAAGATCCAAGAAATGCAGCTAAAACATCACTAGTACTAGTGGCCTCTACATCCCCAGGTACATGTCCTGATGCATGTTCTGGCATGTGCACTACCAGATGCCTGCATGGTATGTGTTGTCGACATTTCAGATGACAATATAGGCATGGATGATGGGGTCGTATGATGTGATTTATGCACAGGAAGATAAGGATGGTCACTTGTACCAACCCCTACTCCTCGGGTAGCACCTGCAGTACCCTGATCATGGCCAGCAGCATCATGAGGACGCAAAAAACCCTATAAAAACAATGCATATTCTAGTTCATGACATAAAAGAGTACAAAATATTAAACCATGAATGAACTTACGTTATTGTTACCCAATTTTCACCTACGGGCTCAATCAGGAAGGATAAATTATGTTTCAGGTGTTCTCAAAGGCCAAATGGGATGTTTGCATCAAGGGTTAGGTCCTTATCTGGTGCTACCTCACAGAGAAGTCTATTGGAAAGCCTCGCCTCAATCATTTTTGGCACAAAACTCATCAGAGAAGGAAGTCGGCAAGACCTTCCTGTTGTCTTGCCGACTAGCAGTGCATTCTATTTGTTTGAATACACCAGTCGCTAGGACATTTGGTTCACCATGAGTCTTTATGTATCTCTCCGCTTGGGATGTCTCGCCGACAGTAGCTCACAAAGTTGGCACTAGGGGAAACGGTTTGCTTTTAGCAGGAGGTCTCAGCGACCATGTAGAGTCTCACCGAAGGGGGTTTCCTTCGACATAAGATCTTGCCGAAAGATGGAAGTCTCGGCAAGGGGAGGCGTCATCGGTGTAAGGTCTTCCCGACCCGTTAGTGCCTTGCTGAAGTGTTCTTAGTTCGCCGAAGGTTTTTCCTTCAGCATGAAGTCTCAGTGACTAGCGAAGGTCTCGCCGAGAGGAATTGATATCGACGTAATGTCTCGCCGAAGGCTTAGGGTCTCGGCGACAGTATGGGGGCTTCGCTATAAGGTTTCACCATCGGGGTGAGGTCTCGCCAACTAGTGGTGGTCTCCCCGACAAGAGAGGAAGTGGCATCGGCGAAAGAAGGTGTTCGCCGTGATGTCTCAGCGATTGGAGGGGAGTCTTGCCAAAATGAAAGGATGTGAGCTCGGGCCAAAGGAAAGTAGAGTCTCCATGATGTCTCGGCGAAAGTATGAGATCCTGCTGACCAATGAAGGGTCTCAGTATAGTGTTTTTCCTTCAGCAGAAGGTCTCACCGACACATGGGTGTCTTGCCGATGGAGGAGCATAGCGATATAGTGATGGGGCTTCAGCGTGAGGTCTTCCCGACTTGCCAGTGTCTCACTGAAAGAAATCTTTGAGCCCAGGGAAAGTGGTTTGTGCTCGCTAAGAGGTCTCACCGATGCAAAAGGTCTCGCCGACATAGATAACATTGAAGTAATGTCTTGGCGACTGTTGAGGTCTCGGCGACAAGGGCTAGCGAAGGGGAAAGTCTCCCCGAATGAAACAAAGGGAGCTCGATAAGAGTTCTCGCCGAAGCAAGGCGTCATCGGCATAAGGTCTCACCGAAATGAAATTCCCCGGTGTAACATCTTGCCGACCCATGTAGGGTCTTGTCGGAATGAAGTGAGCTTGGGGAGAATGGAGGAGTTCGCTATGAAGTCCCGCTGACTTGGTGGTGTCTTGTCGATAGCAATTGATCTATTATAGGCTTCAGTGAGACCTCTGGCCGACAGCGATAGTCTGGGCGACAATTTTTGGTATTGGCGTGACTTATGTAGCTCGATATGAACTCTTACTAACGGTTGTATTCTATGTCGATGCTATGGTAGAGTATAATCGCATCGGGGAGACACAATTAGTGTCTCATCGACATGCGATTCTAGTGAAGCGGCCTTTGACCATCTGGAAATCTAGGAAGCTTGTGTGGCATCTTTTCAACCAATCGGAGGGAACCATGGGTAGTTTGACTATCGCGAATATCCTTGTGAAGAAGATCAACTAAATGAAGGCGACGTGGATCTGCTCTGAGATCAAAAGCATTTGAAGCAGCTCGGCCAGGAGGTTCGAGAGTGGACACGAAGGCCATGAAGTTAATAACTGTGGTTGCAAAATATCTAAAGGCTTCTCCTAAGGGCGATCCTTCACACTGACATGGACAACATGGATACGCATGAACGTAGCATTAACTTCATTCAAAAGATCTAGGGGAAGATTTTTCTAAAGGAAGATATTTTTGTAAGCCCTGGGGGCCGACATTTTTGTATATAAGGCATTTTTGCCTCTTTGTAAGGGAGTTCTTCTTATGCTTTCCTGAAGTCTGTGACTTTTATAGTCCTTTCTCAGATTAGCAAACTTTTGTAACTCAATTTTGGAGATGAAATTCAGTAAAGACCTTGAATATTATAAATTTGAAGCTCTTGCCTACTTTCTCTTTGCATTTTTGTGTTCAGTTAGCTGATTGATCAAGCTTTTAGTGAGGTAAATGTTTATTTCCTTTGAGCTTTGTCTCAGATTTTAGAACCTTTATGTAGAAAGCATGTTTTTGCAGGTTACAAATTGTGTCAAAATATGTAATGAATTTTAGATGTGAAATTAACTTTCCTTCTAGGAATCTTAGCATCAGGACCTGTTTGTGAAACACTTTTGCAAAAATATATACAGAAGTGAGTTCTGCAAATTTATCTTCAATCATTGCAAGCAAGTGTATGAAGTCTAATTTCAAATCCAAGTAACATTCGGTGTATCACCATAGGATTTAATTTTTATTTTTATGCATTTTCCTCCTCCCTTTTCGTTACAGAATCAGTAGTTTAGGTGATACCAAAGGAAGTCGGCCTTCTCTGGAGGTTGACCTCTGTCTACAAGTGACCCACAGCTTTAGAGGTCTTCCCATGTTACACTGAGGTGTTGAACATTAGGTTCAACAAGGGTGCAATTTCAGGTGATAACAGTTTTTGGCACGCCCGGTGGGACTAAGAACTAATTTGCAGTCTCTCTTGTCCTTATGTTACTACTGTTTGGTGTGTACAGCAGTAGTTTCAGCCTCTTGGAGGCAAGTTCAATCACATACCTGGCAACTCCAAGTGTGGAAATTTTATGGTTTCAGTAGCTCAAGTGCTCACATGTTTTAAGTTTTTGGAAGGAAATCTAATTTGAATGGAAAAGAGATGTCAGGTTTTCAGGAGAATATGGCCTTTTACCCTCCATTCCATGAAAACCTTGCATATATGTCCTCTTATCAACCATATTATACAGAACAATCTGCTGTCATTATTCCAAATGACCCTGTAGCAACAGAGTTCCAGCATTTTTATCATGCCTCCCACCCTCCCACTCCTGCTCAATCTCAGTGTCGCCCAACATATGCTTAGATTCAACCACAGGAGCTTATTTCTACACAAAATCAACATGGTAGTTTCAATAACCAGCCCCAAAATGCTAATAAGGGAGTTAGTGATATTGATAGGATATTGCTTGATTTCCAAAGGTAGATGGATGATATTAAGAGAGAGCAAGAGTTTGTTGTGTAGAAGGAAGAGCTTGCTTGTCAAGCTTATATTCAGCATTATCAGGATTTGGAGGTCCAAGAGTGTGAATAGGAGGTTGCTGCTAGACAAGTTGCAACTAAAGAAGAGCAAATAAAAAGCTTACTTGCACAAAAACAAAAGCAAGAGTTTCAATCAGCCTTCCATGTTCCTGAACAACCTGTTCAGGGGGAGATTCCCAGGTCCAAATTTTCAAGTTTTAAGAAAAACTTACTTTTTGAGTCTTCAAGTCAGCCTTCTAGTTTTGAAATTCCAAGTTGGAAGGGAGCATGCGTTCAACCCTGTGAGACTCCATTATCAGACATTCAAGTAGAATTAAGCTCTAATGTTGAGAAGGCAGAGGAAGAGCAGCCCGTTGATCCAGACAGCTTACTCCTTTGGGAGAAGATTAAAGAGGAAAATCCTTTACATCTAGCTATAAGGTGCTATCAATTACAGCAGCAAATAATTGGACAGGAGGAAGTCTCTCAAGTTCCAATTGGATGACAAGGGGATGAAATGGAAGTAGTTGTTGAGAAAGGTCAATTTACAACTTGGAATAAGGGACTATCTCTATTCTCTCAGCTTGATGGAAAGGAGGTAATCACCGAGTTTTACTCAGCACTGGAAAATGAGGAACCTAAAATTTTGCAAGAAGGTGAGGAGAATCAGGTTGAGCAGCTTGTTGTAATGGACATAGCTAAGAATCAAAAGGGAGAGTTAATCTTCTCATTTGATGATCTGCCTTACTTCATTGGCAATGACGAAGAATTGGACCAACAACAGGTTGATGGAGACAATGTTGATTTATTATTGCATAAGGGTGAAGGTGAGTTTGAAGCCTTTACTCGTGAACAAAGAGGTTTAAGTAGCATTGTTCAGGGAGAGTCACATTTTGATGTGCATGAAAATACCCATCAAATTGCACAAGTCCCTGAACTAGACTTACTGTTTTGCAAAGAGGGTGATTTTGATGCTTTATCAAAGCTAGATGAGAATTGCATTAGGCCTGAAATTAGTCTTTTTGTTCAGAAAACTAAAGAATACATTCAAGAGGGTATGTTTTGGAATGATTAAGAAGCTTTATGTACTAATTTGGGTGCTGAACTATTACCTCTTGATGAGGTTAATCATGAACAGCTCGAGCTTACTAAAGAAGCTTCTTTTTTCCCACTAAGTCAGTCACAGGGGTTAGACTTTTCCAGCCAAGGCTATAAAACAACAGTGAATGGGCAAGAGACCAGAAAGGAGAGCTCAATTTTTGTCTTTACAAGGGGATGTCCGATCAGAGACTTAGCCCAGATGGAGTTTAATAAAGTGCCAATGGTTAATCAAGTACTCACACATGGAGCCATGGCTGAAAGTGGCATAAAGGATGTACTTGTAGTTGAAAAAGAGTGTGTTCAATTTACTTATCCTTCTTTGAATACAAATGCATATGATCGGTTTAAGGAGGTAAGTGAATTTTTTACCCTCTTTCATGAGGCAGTGCATTGCAATTTTAAACATTTTTCAGTGTACCATCTTTATTCAGCTGCCATTAAGCTTGAGAGTCATTGCATATTGAGGAGAAAGGGCAACTATTTCAACCATCCTGTGAATGGTTTTGTTTGACCAATTTCTCACTGGTTAGTGTAGGGTAGGTTTAGATGCAGTTTACATTCCCTAAGTGATGTCCCAGCACAGTAAATAGTGTTATTTCAGTTTTTCTTGTTTTCAATAAGTTTCCAGTGTCCTGATCTACTTCATAAGTCTCAAGTGAGTTGCAGCCATGTGTGGGCTATTGTCGGTCCGTTTCTGAGTTTTTTACTAAGTGAATCTGAGCCCAATGGACAAGTTTTGGCTATTGGTTTTCATGTTTAGCAGGAAAACATCCAATTGAGGTTGCCAGAAATGTTACCCAATTTTCACCTACAGGCTCAATCAGGCAGGATAAATTATGTTTCAGGTGTTCTCAAAGGCCAAATGGGACGTTTGCATCAAGGGTTAGGTCCTTATCTGGTGCTACCTCACAAGGAAGTCTATTGGAAAGCCTCGCCTCAATCATTTTTGGCACAAAACTCATCAGAGAAGGAAGTCGACAAGACCTTCCTGTTGTCTTGCCGACTAGCAGTGCATTCTATTTGTTTGAATACACCGGTCGCCAGGACATTTGGGTCGCCATGAGTCTTTATGTATCTCTCCGCTTGGGATGTCTCGCCAATAGTAGCTCACAAAGTTGGCGCCAAGGGAATCGATTTGCTTTCGGTAGGAGGTCTCGATGACCATGTAGAGTCTCGCCGAAGGGGGTTGCCTTTGGCATAAGATCTTTCCGAAAGATGGAAGTCTCAGCAAGGGGAGGCGTCATTGGTGTAAGGTCTTCCCGACCCGTTAGTGTCTTGCCGAAGTGTTCTCAGTTCGTCGAAGGTTTTTCCTTCGGCATGAAGTCTCGGTGACTAACGAAGGTCTCACCGAGAGGAATTGATATTGGCATAATGTCTCGCTGAAGGCTTAGGGTCTCAGCGACAATATGGGGGCTTCCCTGTAAGGTTTCACCATCGAGGTGAGTTCTCGTCGACTAGTGGTGGTCTCCCCGACAAGAGAGGAAGTGGCATCGGCGAAAGAAGGTGTTCGTCGTGATGTCTCACCGATCGAAGGGGAGTCTTGCCGAAATGAAAGGATGTGAGCTCGGGCCAAAGGAAAGTAGAGTCGCCATGATGTCTCGGTGAAAGTATGAGATCCTGCCAACCAATCAAGGGTCTCGGTATAGTGTTTTGCCTTCAGCAGAAGGTCTCACCGACACATGGGTGTCTTGTTGATGGAGGAGCACAGCGATATATTAATGGGGATTTGGCGTGAGGTCTTCCTGACTTTCCAGTGTCTCACCGAAAGAAATATTTGAGCCCGGGGAAAGTGGTTTGTGCTTGCTAAGAGGTCTCACCGATGCGAAAGGTCTCGCCGACATAGATAACATCGATGTAATGTCTTGCTGACTGCTGAGGTCTCCACGACTGGGGCTAGCGAAGGGGAAAGTCTCCCCGACTGAAACAAAGGGAGCTCGATAAGAGTTCTCACCGAAGCAAGGCGTCATCGGCATAAGGTCTCGCCGATGCAAAAGGTCTCGCCGAAATGAAATGCCCTTGTGTAACGTCTTGCCGACCCATGTAGGGTCTTGCCGAAATGAAGTGAGCTCAGGGAGAATGGAGGAGTTCGCTATTAAGTCCCGCCGACTTGGTGGTGTCTTGTCAATAGTGATGGATATATTATAGGCTTCAGTGAGACCTCTGGCCGACAGCGATAGTCTAGGCGACAATTTTTGGTATCGGCGTGACTTCTGCAGCTCGATATGAACTCTTACTGACGGTTGTATTCTATGCCGATGTTGTTGTAGACTATAATCGCATCGGGGAGACACAATTAGTGTCTCACCGACATGCTATTCTGGTGAAGTGGCCTTTGACCGTCAGGAAATCTAGGAAGCTTGCGTGGCATCTTTTCAACCAATCGGAGGGAACCATGGGTAGTTTGACTGTCGCGACTATCCTTATGAAGAAGATCAATTGAATGAAGGTGACGTGGATCTGCTCTGAGATCATAAGCATTCGAAGCAGCTCGTCCAGGAGGTTTGAGAGTGGAAACGGAGGCCATGAAGTTAATAACTGTGGTTGCAAAAGATCTGAAGGCTTCTCTTGAGGGCAATCCTTCACACCGACATGGACAACATGGATACGCATGAACGTAGCATTAACTTCATTCGAAAGATCTAGGGGCAGATTTTTCTGAAGGAAGATATTTTTGTAAGCCCTGGGGGCCGACATTTTTGTATATAAGGCATTTTTGCCTCTTTGTAAGGGAGTTCTTCTTATGCTTTCCTAAAGTCTATGACTTTTACAGTCCTTTCTCAGATTAGCAAACTTTTGTAACTCAATTTTGGAGATGAAATTCATTAAAGACCTTGATTATTATTAATTTGAAGCTCTTTCCTACTTTCTCTTTGCATTTTTGTGTTCAGTGAGCTGATTGATCAAGCTTTTAGTGAGGTAAATGTTTATTTCCTTCGAGCTTTGTCTCATATTTTAGAACCTTTATGCAAAAAGCATGTTTTTGCAAGTGACAAATTGTGTCAAAAGATGTAATGAATTTTAGATGTGAAATTAACTTTTCTTCTAGGAATCTTAGCATCAGGACCTGTTTGTGAAACACTTTTGTAAAAATATATACAGAAGTGAGTTGTGCAAATTTATCTTCAGTCATTCCAAGCAAGTGTATGAAGTCTGGTTTCAAATCAAAGTAACATTCGATGTATCACCATAGGATTTAATTTTTATTTTTATGCATTTTCCTCCTCCCTTTTCGTTACAGAATCAGTAGTTTAGGTGATACCAAAGGAAGTCGGCCTTCTCTGGAGGTTGACCTCTGTCTACAAGTGACCCACAGCTTTAGAGGTCTTCCCATGTTACACTAAGGTGTTGAACATCAGGTTCAACAAGGGTGCAATTTCAGGTGATAATAGTTATAATTAAAGACCTCATGACAGCTTACTTGCAAGTTTTTTGCTCTTTCAGTCAATATTTTAACCCTCTCTCTTATCTAATCTATTTGAGGCACTATGAATAACAACTGGAGGATTTCTTCATTGCATTTTTTTTGCGTCTTCCTTATCATATCGAGAGGTTTTGTTGAATATGCAATGTCATCATCAAATAATAGTGACTGCACCTCCCTATGGATGCTTTCCTCTACTGTTGGCGCATTTCCCTGATCAGCCGACTGCAACAAGAATATTAAAAACATTATCGAAATTAACCAAATAAAATTATGAAAAAACATAATAATAAAACATTTTTCTCGTATCTAATTTGTACAATTACAATGAGGTAAACCTATCGGGTAGAAGCACCTGAAGATGCATCATGATCTGTGCTCTAGGCCAAAGCCTTCCCCATACGATCAATGTCCCGTTGTGACAAAAAATAAATATAAAAAAACATTACCGAAATGAAACCAATAGACTTAAAAAAAAAACATAATAATAGAATGGTATATTGGAGTCATTAATTGGAGGTTGGGTAAAATGGTATATAGTACGTACCACCCCCATAGTAACTGTGTTTATATCTAAGTGATTCAAATTGTAATCGATTAGCAACTCTTCCCTTGCAGTTATTGATTTTATCACACATACGAATACACGGTTTCCCTCGCGTGCCTCGAATATGCAATTGGGTTGCTTATTTTTTGACCCAGGTCGTGTACTGTTTATAAACCCTGTAATATTCCCTGATGCTTTTGGCCTTCTCTCAATGTACATAGCCACTCCTTTATTTTGATCCTTATCTTTTAGCTGTATATAATTTGTTGATAGTGCATACCTACGCATACTTCATGTATATCGAACTAGCTGCATCCATTCTTTGTAACTGTAATAGGGTCCGACATACGCCATCAATTTAGTAGCTTTGTCGTAACAGACCTTTATTTTGTCCATGCAAAATAGGCCCAAACCATGTAATGATGATGGTGCTATGTGATATATCCTCTCGTTAACACAAAATCAGTGTTTATTGGAGGAAGTTCCTTGGGTACCCATTGTTTCTGTAGATGTTTGTACCTCAAGGGCACCTCGATGTCACCTATTCTCTCATCATCATAAGAACATGACCCCCCTTCAACAAGAAAAAATTCCATGCTTTTACAAAATTTTCTTCTAATATTTTTACCTCTAGTTGATCTCCCTCTATTAGACCTACTACATGTCTCAATTTCCTCTTCTCTTCCTGAATTTCCATCGCTCGAGGAAGACAGATCTGACAAATACCTATTTGGTGGTACCTGCACTCATAAGGATGTTGGATGAAGTTCTTTCATGGTGATGTGATCCCAAGGTGACATTCTGATTAATCTATCATTTCATCACTAGAATTTGACAGGTTATAAGGTAATCAAGTCTTGATAGATTGCAAGTTATTGTTACTACCATCCAAATTTGTCCATCACAAATCAAATCTACTTAACGTTTTAACTCCCAAACTTTGTAACAATTGTTAAATGTGACTATGGTCCACCAGTTACACAACCAAGGCCTCAAATGTATTCTCTAATTGTAATCAAAGGATTTTTTCTCTTCATTCAACACCTTCAAATAGTGAAAGTTAGTGCTCATAGTCATTTGAAACAACAACATTTTGATTATGTATGATGGTAGGATTTGATAACTTAAGATAATTGGCCACCCAACAAACTTAATGTTAAAAGAAACTTTTTCAGTTTAAAGGGTTAGCACTTTCTTTCATCTTTGCATATTGGTTTGATGCTTCAAACGATGCATTTCTTATCCCACTTCTATCATATTGCATTCCCATCCCATTGCAATTGTTGGAGGAGTTGATACCAAAATTTCATATCAAATACCATGTTCTTGAAGCAATTTTCTGTGTCTTTACTATTTTTACTGTTTTTTGTGTTTTAATTGTTTTGTGGGACCAAATCATGCTATCGAGTGACATCATGGGCACTGCCAAAAATATCACAGGAAAAATCCATCAAACAAATTTATTTGACCTCTTCCTCATCAAACTTAATATCTTGAGCCCACCTCACAAGAGGCCTTAACAATTCAAATTTGAAATCAAGCTAACCCACTTGAATTTAAGAGTCAAGATCAAACAATAGTACACAAATATTTCCAACTAGACAACACAACATTTATAGATTCTACAAGAAGCCATCCTTTCAAAGAACCTATATCTAAATTAAATTCCCACTCATTCAACAACATTTTTTAGCAAGCAAGAGAGATGGAAACAAAGCTTGTTGAGCTTCAAAAGAAAACATAAAATAAAGACCTCATAAAGAACATGGAAAGTAAAGAACAATTGCTTATCTCCAAGCTAGCTATTCTCTCCTAAAGAGAGAAAAATCACTTTGGGGATGATGATCCATGGAAAAATGAGTTAAGGTTGGGGAATCATGCAGAAATAAGAAAATCCTAAGGCAATTAAATGAGACCCTGCTAGTCCTCAACCCCGAACATTCCTAAGTGAACAACTAGTTCATTTTTGGCTAATTACACTCTGTAATACAGTCTATAATATAATATCTAAAATCGTGGCCAGAAGAGTTTGTCCCCTGCTATCCAAAGTTCAAACTAATATGCCTTAAATCAATTTACTTTCGTCCTAGAAAGACAAATTGTGGACAGTATTATGTGTCCAGGAACTTCTTCACTCAACACATACACATCACAGGCTTTGAATGTTCATCATACCTCAAGCAAATTCTACTAATCCATTCACACTTACAATACATCACCTATTGCAGGGACTGTCAGTATGTTTATTCATGACTTCTCTTGCTTTGTAACTCGCGTTTGTTTTGAAGTGCTAAATCACTATTTTTTGGGAGTAAACAATCAAATACAGGGACTTCCTTGTTTTGCCTGTGTAAGGGCTTGAGGGCTAAATAGAAATGAAATCCGCCAATCCACCCACTGTCTTCGAACTATAACTCGATGGATTGGTGTGCAACATGGTATGATAGAGGTTCATTGCATTTAGGGGTCTATTAAAGAAAGAAACTTGGCATTGAATTGATGCCCTAGGGCTGACAGGGGCAATTTTCTTGTGAATTTGTGGTTGTTAAGTCAGGGTTTATCAATTTGATGGATATCTTGGTAGAGTCATGGTGACACTATTTGATGGTCCAATCTCTACTTCGAAAAAAAAATATCTCTAACAACTCTAAGAGCTATAATGGGATGGCATTAAAGGAACCTTCATATGAAGGATCTTCTAATGAAGGACCTTTGAATTAAGGTCTTCATTTGAAGGTCCTTCATGCAAAGGTTCCTTTTATAAAGCATTTTGGACATGAAATATTTAAAATAAAAAATACCTTTGTTTGAAAGTCTTGATGTGGCATCATTTTTGAATGAAGGTTCTCCATTCAAAGGTCATGACAACATCACCTTCAAATGAAGGTTCTTCATTCAACTAGTATTTTGTAATTTTGAAATTTTGGGATTATTTTTTTGCCTCGTCCCACAAGTGGGACACACTATTGTGCAATCACTCATTAACAAAGAGATGAATGTGTGATAATAATTTAGGGTTTAAAAATAAATCCATTTGAGCCTTTTATAAATGAAAGGACATTTGATGCAATCAAATGCCTTGTCAAAGTTTTAACTTAATAGTAAGGGCATCATGAGTAGTTTTTTGGGCCCATTCAACAATCTCTGATGCAAGGATTGAATTGTCTAGAATGTATCTACTATCAAGAAAGCCAATTTGTTTACCTGTAAGACTATATCTCAAGCAATAGGTTTAATTGTGATGGCAATGATATTGACAAAGATTTTGTAATCTAGGTGTTGAGAAGCATAATTGGCCACCATCCTAGGAAAGATTCTTCATTCTCACTTTTAGGTGTTAAAATTTAACAATATCTTGATTGATGAAAGAGCCCAAAGAGCCTTTCTCCATGGTATCCAAGTACACATAGCACCGGTCTTCTCTTATACGGTTGGACATGATTTAAAGAACTTAGCTATGAATTTTTCATTTAACCTAAGGTTTTCTCATAATTCCATCATTGGAAAAGTATGATCAAATTCTTGTATTATGAAGAATTGGTCTATGTGCCTCTAGTAATTACTATAAATGTTTGTAATGATAAAATGATTAATTGCATCAGGTAGGAGAGAATCAAATTTGAGTTCTTCAAATATTATATTCCTCTATTCATAATTTTTAAGGGTTGTGTGTGGAGGAGACCTTTCCTTGCATATGTTTGTGGTGGAGGTATTAAAGAAGAATTGTATGCCTCTATTTCCATTCATTAGCTCTAGTTTATCTCTGGGAAGTCAGTGCATGTGTCTTCAACATTCTCGTTTAGAGTAGGCCATGTATAATAAAAGAGCTATTTTATAATAAAGTGAGTATCTGAAAGTAGAATTGGGACTTAATTATGAGTTCTAGATGAGAATGATAGTAATGTCAATCTTTTGGAGAGTGGGAGGCATTAACTTAACGTGGAGGATGTTGAGAGTAACTAGGTGGTCCAGCTAAGCTAGATTGTGAGCATGAAGGATCAATAAGAAAAGGCAACTATAAGTTCAAGTTGTGCAAGATGATTGAAAGGGGAGGGACAAACATAAAGATTGGAGGAGAAATAAAGATAAAGTGGTCAAATTCACTAAGCTTGTAGAGAGGGCTAAGTCTACAATTGCTTCAGACTCATGTGATGAAGGCTATGCGTAATGAAATCCTAGACCTCAACCAAGATGTGGGTAGATTATGGGAGTTTTTCCAAGACTCGAGAATGGTCGATAAAAATGTGAAAGACTAAGCTATTTTATTTTTTCTATCTTATAACATTTTATGGGAATGGGGGTGCCAATGTACGAGAAGATCTTTGGAGACTAGGAATGAAAATTGCAGGTTAAAGAGAATGTGGGTGCCAAACTTACAATACTCATTGTCCCTTGGTTGTTGATTTTCCCTGAGTGCCCTCAACCTTGTCCTCGGTGCTGGTATTAACCTTGTTTTCACTCCTCCAAACTCTTCCTCGGTGCTAGTGTGTATTTTCCTCAAACTCTTTATCGATGCTGAGTATTGACCTTATTTAACTCAAAATCTTCCTCTGATCTTGGTATTGACCTTGTTTTCCACTCCTCCAAACTCTTCCTGTTGGTATTGACCTTTCACTTCTCAAATTTGTGAGCTACAACTTTGGTTTCATTAGGTTTTAGAGTATGTTAATTAAATTGAAAATTATGGCGCCATTTAGCTAGGTTTAAATATTCTACAATATAGTTAAGTATATATTAGCTATATTTTACATAATAAATAATATAATTATTTGACTTATTATAATTATATATTATATTCTTTAACAAAATTATTAAATACATATAAAAATATTGTAATTAATAATTAATAATAAGTATATTTTTATATAATACAAAATATAATTAATATAATATATATTTAATATAATAGTAATATTAGATTAGATTATATATAATATAATTATATTTATTATTATATAATAGTACATATAGGCTTTTACCCAATATTTTAGAGGATTTTACCATTACACTATAGATGGTTTACCATTAAATGGCAGTTGAAACTTGTTTTCCAATGACACAATAGCAGTTTCCAGGCATGAGATTTGTTTCAAGCTCAAATTTCACAATTTATGTAGCCTATTAGCTAATACAAAGAGATAAACTAAAAAGATAGAGAATGTGAGAAAGAGATGAAATTAGATAGATAGGGGGAGAGAGAGAGAGAGAGAGAGAGAGAGAGAGAGAGAGAGCGAGAGAGAGCGCATGTGAGAGAGAAATATAAGAGATACAAAGGGAAAGAGAGGGAAAAGAGAAACTAAATTTTGATTGGTTGTTTCATGTATCAACAATCCAAGGATGGCATGTGTCCTTGGGGTTATGCTCAAGGTAGGCCATTTTATTAAAGATATGATAATTCTCGCTATGACCTCTTCAATGTACCCATTGCACACTTAAGGAGACAAAGATAAATATAGGGAAGAAAATATAGAGAGGCAGATAATGACAAACATACAAATAGAAAGGGAGACAAAGAGATAGAGAGGGGTAGAGAGATAAAGAGATAAGGATGAATAGATAGAGATATAGGAGGGTGATTGATATATCTCTCCTTGTCGCTCTCTATATCTCCCACTATCTATGTCACTCCCGCCTCTTCCCCCCTCTATCTATTGAGCTATCTCTCCCTCTCCCCCTTTCTCTCTCGTTCACTCCATCTCTCCCTCCATCTGTCCTCTCTATATCTCTATCTCTATTTCTCTTTTTATCTCCCTCTCACTCCTCTCTCTATCTCTTTCTATCCATATCTTTCTCTACCCCTATCATGGTCTCTCTATCTCTTTCACCATCCCCCTCTATCTCTCTATATCATCCCCTTTCTATGTCTCTCCCTCTCCCTCTATATATATTGAGGAATCTCTCCCCTATCTTCTTCTCTCTCTCCCTTTCTACATATCCTCTCCCTCTCCCCCTCTTCTTTCTCTCCCTTTTCTATCTATCTATCTCCCTCTCTTATCTCTCTTCCTCTTCAACCTATCTCTCCCTCTCTCCCCCTCTTCTTTATCTCTCCTCCTCTACCTATCTATATCCCTTTCTCTCCCTCCCCCTCTCTATCTCCCCCTCTCTATCTCTCACCATCTCTCCCTCCCTATCCCCCTATCCATCGACTCTCTATCTCCACCTCTCTTCCTTTCTCTTCCCACATATCTCCATCTCTCTTTCTCTTCCCATATATCTCTATCTCTCTCTCTTTCTCTCCCCATCTATCTCTATCTCCCCATATATTAACTAAGAAGCCATGCAAGCATACAATAGTATATGTTGGTAAAACTATAATAGTGTTTTATTAAACTATAAGTAACACTTATCTTTCTAATGTCAAGCCTTTTTATAAAAATAGTATTTTATTAAACTATAAGTAGATTATTGTCACCACTCTTCATTCCACATGAAATGCCAAATGTAGCAATTGTTTTGTTGATTTGTCAAGTTTCACTAACCAAGCTATTTAGTGGATTGAATAAAGCTATGTTATAACCCTTGGTCTCTTTAAAATAATTAGACAATATTAGGGAGATCAGGAAGGGGAGAAAACTAAACTCCTTCAAAATAGGGGTATTTGTGGGTTTGTTGGTTTTCTTTGTATACTATATACTTAGTTCCTCTAGGATAAATAAGTCACTGTAGAAATGAAAGATGTTGATTATCTACCTAATATTGTTTTTTGTTTTTGAAATGGAAGAGATCTACAACTCTATAGAATTTCTATATGCTAATGGTCAAATTATTAGACTATTTAGATCATTTTCTTAGTTGTGTATCCTAACTAATATAGAGTAAGCTTTTTCATTTTAATTGACTACTACATAATAGTTTATGTGTTGAAAGAATTGTTTCTATTCTTTGTAGTTTTTACATTGGAATACAAATCATATTTAATTTCATGCCAATATACTTCTTTCATAAAGATATTTGTTTGATTTTTCCTTGCTATTTTCATCTTAAAATTTAAAAAAATGTATCCTATAATATAGAATTATTTTCAAATTGGGACAAAAAGGATTCTAAGAGATATATTTAATCATAAATTTTACAACCTGCCTTTAAGAGGCTTCCAACAAGTTTAGAATGACCAATTTAAACAATCCAAACAACTCTCAAAGCCTGACAAAAAATAGAAGTCAGATTTCACACTTTGACTCCTTGAATCCTTGTAACAGTGCAAACCTAGTTTTTTCCCAATAACTCAAAACTTTCCCAAAACACCAGAGAAACCCTTGATGGTTTTAGACACCCATTTTGGAGTTATTAAACATACTTCAAGGGAAACTACAAGTCCTTTGGACCAAATCACCCTTTCTAGGTTGTGTTGATTAGGCTGATTAGGCCTATTTACAAAGCAACTAGCCTCTAAACTTGTCATATGCCCATGAAACCTTGGGGCAACAATTTTTATGCCTATGTTGGAACTGTAAAATTTTGAAAATTTCACTTTGATTTTGCACTCATTGATTCCCTAAATAAAACCTTATCTTGAGTATAATCCATCATAGTCACATATGATCACATCATTCTTGACCATTTGATATCATGAAAAACCTCCAAAATCTAGTATTCAAATAACCCATATTGGCAAGAATTTGTGTAGGTCTCTCTGATTCATAAATCATTATATTCTCATTTTCAGCATATCGGCGAAAGAATAGAAATGTCACACCGATAAAATTACATAAGAAGATACACATCGAGATGACACGGTCCATGGTCTCACCGATAAAGAGATTCGTCGGCAAGACAAGTTCCATTGGGGTGAAATGGAAAGGTCATACCAAGCATATAGGTCTCACCGATGAAGTTCCATTGGCAAGAAACCTATCTTGTCTCACCAATCAAAGCACAAGGAGTTGTATCGGCCAGACCAACACCATCGGAGTAAGATCCCTGAGTTAGCCCGAGTGCATTTGTCTCACTGATGAAATATCATCGGCGAAACACTCATCTTGTCTTGCCGACAAAACAAAGAAACATACTATCGCCAAGACAAACACTATCAAAATGAGTTCAAAATGTCCTCCCGACCCACTATGTCACACCGATAAGATTACATCGGCAGGAGTCTTGGCGACATACTTGAGATCGAAGGAATAATCATCGGGGAGACTTATAACATCAGGAAAATTATTGAATGTCTTAGCGATACACCATGTCTTGCCGATGAAGGCACAAGCAGATCAAGATAGTCATCAGGGTGACTCTTGGTGACATTTATATGAATCAGATGGATTGATTATGTGATATCGGCGTAATGTCTCCCCAACCAAAAGAATGTTTAATGAACGTTAGTCAAGCTTGAATAAAAGGATCGCCCAAAGTTTGAATTGTCTTTCCGATAGAACATTTGATGTGACAGTGGGTAAATTTGAAGATCAGCTACACTCATGCTTAAGCTAAGACATTAATGGCACCATGAAGCATAATTAATTTCATGAATTGAAGGGAATTAATAGAAGATGTTGCGGAATTGGTAGCAGAGGAAGCAAAGGGGAAAAATGAAGGGCCAGGATATTTCTTCAGTTCAAAGATTTCAAGCGAAATACAGTAAGTTCTTTGTACTCTAAATTTTGTAATTTTGAAAAGATAAAATGGAAGCTACCAACTCAGGAAAAAGCATGGGGAAAGTAGTCGCCCTAAAGGAAAAAATAGAAAATTGAGTATGAAGTTGAGACAAAGGGAACTGAGAGAAAATTAAATCAAGATCTTATTGATCAATTACCTGGCTCTTGACCCAAATCTAGACATTCTGCATAGCTTAGGGAAGAAGTAGATAAATTGGTGATAAATGTAAGCACATAGGTGATATTTGGACCCCAATAAGAGGTTATGATTTGTTCATTTTTCATTATCATCGAATGAATCATTTCAAACCAGTATGTAATCCATGGAATCTTAACCTGGGGAAGCTTGTTTGCCCTAATGTGTTCATTAATGTAGAATTGGTGAAGTTGTTAGCTACCCATTATAATTCAAAGGTTAAAGCCATTTGTGACCCATTTGGGAAACCATTTGTGCATGTATCAAAAGATGCAATAGGTGAGGTTTTCAAATTGCAAGGGTTATGTAATGAAAAAAATGTATGTGAAGAATTAGAAAAGGAATTATGCAGGATGGACACAATTTATAAGGGTTGGAGGCTATCATTACACAGAACTAAATAGGGTGGAAAACCAGTTCCACTAGAAGATAGTGATGGACCCCCATTCCATGTTGACTTATTTGTGCCCTATATGAGATACACCTATTTTTTTGGTAGGACAGGTGTTGGGAATGGAAGTCCCTGAATACATGTCAATTGTGCCCATGGTGATTTCAGCAGATATTCAATGTCACAAATCCAAGCCTTTTGACTATGCCTCATATATTTTCAAAGGTCTTGATTCAGGATTGATGGCAATAAAGAATGGAGCCCCTATTTTACATCTTAAGTTTTATTCACTATTAATGCACATAGTGTTATATTTTGGACAAGAGTTAGGGATGTGGCCTGAGGAACTGAGGGTTTTGCAGTTTGACAAGGAAGGAAAGTTATTTCCCATTCAGTTATGGACTACTATCTGGGATAGCGGGTTTGCTAATTCCTATTTTGTGAATTTTGAGGAATATTTTGTAAAACCATTGTATAAATTCTACAATCATCTGTGTCCCTATTCTTTGTTTGAAGAAATAAAGAGGTTTCTTAGACCTAAGGATTTTAATGGGCCAATTAATCACAACTGGGGGGATTGGTACTATTTGGAGGATGCTCCTATGATTAGAGTGTATGGATTTGAGGATACCCCATTTAGTCTACCCAAAACAGTTCTAGACAGGATTGCCTATTTAGAAATTGTCAGGAAAATGGACTTTTCTAGTGTTATGAACTTGAGCTCTTTTGAAAGCAAGCTTTTATGCCTAGTACACTATGCTTTGGTGATTTTACTGTGTTGGAAAAGGAAGGATATGATCTGATTCTTGACAATTTATCGCAATACAACATGAAAAAAGGACCACCAAGAAAGAACTTTGACCCAGAAGGATACATTAATTCTGCTAAACAAAAGATAAACTTTGGAGGGTATAATCTTGTACCCTATTAGTTTGATGATATGATCAGGAACTTAGAATCAAAAGAAGTAGAAAGAGTGGTTGAAGAATATAACCAAGGATTGTAGGATACATAATTGCTATCTTCTAGAGAGGAGGCATCTGGAGATGATATGCCACAAAGCCCACCCAAAAAGATTTCTAGATTGAGGACCCAGGACTACAAATGCCCTGCTAGAGAATTGGGTACTGAAGAAAGCCTAGACACAGACACAAGACAAATGGAATACAAATCATTTGTGGCAGATAGTGAATTTGTAAATTCTCCAGAGTTTAGGAATTTCTTGTATAAACAGAAAGGACAAGCAATAAGAGAAATAGTTGACAATATCACACCAAGTAATGAGGAGCAGTTATTAAATGATCTGAAATTGAGTGTGGAAAGAGAGATGGTGGGTATGACCCCTAAGAAAGGAAGGAAAATGTTAGAAGATTTTGGTGTTGGATCTCGCTTTTGCATTGGTTTTTGACATTTTTCTGAAGAATAATAATGCCACACATAAGCTCAGCCCTGAGGGGGTGACAGAAGTATATGTAGGCTCTAAATATAATCCAAATGAAGGGTCATTAATGATTTGGGCCTTGTATCCACCTCATAGAAAATCAATTGTTTTTTATACTGAGAAAGCATTTGGGCATGTTATGACTCTGAAGATTGGAGAGGTTGATCATGTGGCAATAGCAGAAATTGGGATAAATATAGCAAAACTAAACAAGGCCCAGATACAAATGTTGATCAAAGAAAAAGAAATGTACAAGATGAACAATGAGAGAATGTTGAGAGAAAATGACCGCCTAAAAGATATGCTGGGAGTCACAATGGGATCAACTAAGCTGTTAACTCATGGTGAAAGTTCACGGACAAAGGATCAGTGGGAAGGATCAAGTGCTTATTCTCAAGGGAAATATGATGCACTTTTAGCAGTAATTAAAAAGAGACAAGCCAACCTAATGACTTGGTTGAGTAAGCTCAAGGGAACACATTCACACAATTTTACTATAGTACAGGAACATAAGAGGATATATGGCAGGATCCAAGAGAAGCTCCAGGAAATAAACCAAAGGGATGCTCTTGATAACGTGGCAATCGAGACTACAAATCATCTTATAAGAAAACACAAATATTTTCTTGAAGAATTATAGGGGGATGCACAGGTACTAATCAATGTTTCTAAACAAGGATTCACTACATTCTTTGATGATGGAGGAAGATTGAAGGAAGCAACCAGGTGGAATGGTGAATGTGAATCAATATTGCAGGAGATCCTAAAGAAGGCTACTAAGAAAGATACAATGTTGGATGAAGCATGCAAACAGAACGAGAAGATGGTGAAAATGGAGATAAAAAGTCAAAACGCGTTAGGAGATGTGGATATGCATGAGCGTCAAGACTACTTGGATCACTTATCAAAGATTCACTTGTGGCTAAATAGAGCTTAATCACTTGTTTTAATTTATTGTTGTTAAACAAAAGACATTTCTAAAAGGACGTGTCCTTTCAAGCATTTGATGTATAAGTATCCGCTATTTTATATCAAAAGGACATAGGATGAATAGGAGAAATATATGATAGATAGTTTTCAATGATGTTCACATTACAAGAGACTTGGATGCATGTTTGAAACTCTGAAGGAATCAATGGAAGTTATTTGATTTTTTGGCACATTTCTGGTATCAGTTGTTTGTTGGATTAATTGAAAACATTATTAAGTTGTCTCCAGGGTTGATAATTTTATGTTATTTAAATTGATATCTCAAGTATATGTCTAGTTTATCTATGCACATTTGTTGCATCTGTGTGGTGTGATTTGTTGGTTCTTTCAAGTAAAGATTAAATCCTTTGAGTCAGTCACAGTAGTTTAGAAATATCATCTGGATTATTAAGAAGAACTTAGTAATTAAAATTTTCCATTTATGGCTTAATAGAGCATAATTTCTAGTTTGTTATTGTTGTTAAGCAAAAAACATTTCTAAAAGGACGTGTCCTTTCACAATTTTGATATATTTATATATGTTTCATAATGTAAAATAGATATAGGCAGATAGGAGAAAGATACAGTAGATAGTTTGCAATGAAACTTTCCTTTAAAATATGGTTGTATGTGACCATATGGAATTGATTTCACATCAAAATATGGTTGTATGTGACCGTACAATGCTACAAAATGGGAAAAAAATAGAAATTTTGAAGAAAAACACAGATTTTGAATGTCAAGAGCTTGTATTTTAAATCCTCAACCATCAAAAACCTTTACAATGATCACTTTATGCCTTTTAAATGCCTTTACACCTCAACCACCGAACAACCACCTCTACAACTGACTTTTTAATCTTTTATGATCACATGAAACATAAAACACACTAATTTCAAGGTTGTTAACATCACTATTGAAATGTTTTAATTTTTGGACCTTTCAAATGCATTGAAACTCCTAGGACACCTCTAAGACTATGCTAGTGGCTTGATAATAGCCTTATTATTGACATGACACTAACCTTGCACCCTTTTACATGTAAATTCTCCAATTTTCCTTAAAAAGGCTACAAAACTCTTTAGTGCAAGACTCAAACTCATAACTCAAAACTTCACCTAGAACATGACTAATGGTCTTGAGTGACCTTATTCACAATAGGACATTCTTGAAATGCCTAAACCAACCTATTGACATCCCTAATTATCATCACATGATTAAGCATAGAAGACGAGGTGTAGGTGCTCCTGCACCACTACCCCATCCAAAATTTGCTCACATTACACAAAGCCACAATGTTCCTCCAAGATAAGCCAATCAAATCCTACCTTATGTGTCCTAGTAATCAAATTGGAGATGATCCTAAAAATGACATTGCGAAGGGTGATTGGTCTAAAAAATCTAAACGAATTTGCAATTATTTCACTACTACAATCAATGTGTCATCTTTCATGAAATTTCCAAAAACACTATTCATTATGATCATATGGAAATTTCTAGGAGAGCTACAATAGTTGTAACATCATGAATTAAAATGAACATTAAAAAGTACATCATGAATTAATTATGTAATGGCATAAAAATTAAAAACATCATGAATTAATTATGTACCGCATAAGTCAAATATAATTCTATCAAGAAATTAATATCAAATAGATAATACAATCACATAACTCATACATTTCAATGTCATTGATCTTCTTCTTCATCCAACTCTTTGTCTGTATCATCCGATCCAGATTCGACATTGTAAGGATTGGTCATATCATCATTGTCGTCATTGATATCAGTTTCGATAATGTCATCATCCACATGGATATCATCTTCATGAACATTAACTGCTACATCATGATGATCTAGTTCCTCCTCTTTGACATCTTCGTCAAGCGCATCATCAACTAACTGTTGATCCTAATCATCAACTACATCATCTTCTAGTTCTTTGGTATCTTCTTCCACCACAATATACTTTACCGGCCTTCCTCTTAGATCATGTCTAACAAAAAATGATGAACCCAGTTTACCTGGAACCTTTGAGTAAAATACCTGCTCACATTGGCTTGGAAGAACATAGGGCTCATTTCCAGCTCGCTTGATCGACCTTGTATTAACCATGGTAAATCCATTATCATGTTCAATAACAGTTCTCTCAAGATCATTTTCATTCAATCATAGCCTGTACCATAGGATGGCGAACAAAACTAATTTGAAGGACTTAAAGTCACACTCAAGTATATCATCCAAAATCCCATAGTATTGATTTTCTAAGAGTTCTAGATGTATGTCTCTTCTAGATGAAACATTAGTCACCTGAAAGCCTGCAGTTATCCCAAAATCACAAGTTTTCTTCGTGTCATCCAACTTTTTGATTCAAAATTTACAATCATTGCACCACATAGCCTTGTGGTGTTTCACCTGCAATATGTCAAACATGTAAAAATTATTGCAATATCATCAGTTGATAAACATATTTATTCTTGGCCGAATGTATGCAAAGAAAAATATCAACATATATATACATCAATATAATTGAAAATAATTAAATAATATGGGTGATTAATATATTTATATGTACTGTTTATCCCTTAAACCATATGCTAAATCAATTTCCCTTGGTGTAACATTGGAATCTCCATTATGATGAGCTTCTTTAATCAATGAAGCCACACCTTCCCATGTTAATCTTGACAGTTGTTGACATTGGTCAATCCATCGCATCAATCAAGATTGTTTGCAAGCATAATGTAGTGCATCCACTCGATAAAATATCAAAAAATTTGAAATTTACAAACGACTGATATAATTAGTTAATTACTACGGTATACAGCCTTAATTTATAATTGATGTATATTGAAGATTTATAATTAAATAAGTACAATATACATAAAAACCAAATGTAAAATGTATTCTAATTAATCTCCATGACCATCTTATAATTACCTCTCACTTTCCTCAATCTACCTTTCCCCATCAGGTACTCCCCTTCGGAATTTGTTAATGGAGTTGGGTTCCCAAATGTGATCTACATGGATATTTGCTGCAAACTTAGGAAGATATTCAGTAATGTACACCATGGTCTGGTATACCATATATCCCTCCACCATAGAACCCTCAGGATGTGCTCTTTGTCTAACCAAAGCCTTCAAAAATTTCAAGTGCCTCTCAACCATCCATATTGACCTTGTGTGTACAGGTCCACATAATTCAATCTCCTCAACTTGGTGTATGAGGTAGTGTTCTTGTGCATTGAAAAATGTCAAAGGTAGACACTTTTTCATTTCACACATTAGATGAGGAATTTTTCTCTTCCAATAATTTATATCTTCTTTATGATTTCTTTAGATGACAACCATCTGCAAGTGATTCAAAGTGCAAATATATTAACGAGATTTAACAAAAATATACAATATATTACAAAACAAGTAAAACAAATGGAAATTATAAGATCTATACAACGAATTGAACAAATATCACTACTTACCTCATGTATTTTCCAAGATCATATATAACTTGCTTGACATTGTTGTCAAAGTTGTCTGGGAGAGATAGAGGTAGAATGTACTACAACAATTATAAAATTATCTTTTCATTATTTTTTCAAAAGTAGTAAACATAATACACTGAAAAGTACATGCAGTATACAAATATATATATATAATATACCAGAATAATTACCTTAATGAAGGTATTCCAATCATGCGTTTTCATCCCTGACCCAAATTCACCTTTCTTTGCTATGATATTGTTTATGTTCGCAGCAAATCCTGTGGGAAATCAAATTTTTCGTATGACTTCTTTTATAGCATTTGTTTGTTGCTCCATTAATAACCAAGGAAGGGCACTTATATTAATTTGGTCTTCATCGCTATTTAATTGAATGAAATTTTTCATTGCATGGTGGCTTCTGAATGTCACTACAAATTTTGACAATTTTTTTTCTTGGTCATACCTTTATCGATATTCCCATAACATTTATGTTATATTCTTTACGATATGCATTGTATCAAACAAATGCACAATTTAAGCTGCTCATAGTGAAACCTACTAAATTATGCAGGATAACTTTTAGGTCTGTGTGGAAGCCAGGCCATTGTTGTTAATGTCTTGAGCCTTCATGAAGCATATAAGTTAAACAAATTATGACAATCATTGTCAATTACAACATGAGTAAACACAACACAATATAAAAGAATATAAATTCAAAACCTTATCATATATGATAGATAAACAATTTGATGGATGTATAACCTTGGCGATTAATTACATTATATTCCAACTTCCATGCGTGAGGTGTCATTCTTACATTGGTTTTGATGTAGTCTCTTCTTTCCCATTGAAAAAGATGTTTTGATAGTTCAATACTTATGATTTATGGAGGAAGTTCCTATACTCATCAAACACCTACTTTCCTAAACTTGTTGAACAGCGATATTTCATCTTAGGACCACAGAGGATACAGAATTTTCCCTTTGTTTGAAGACTTGCAAGATCATATATAATTGGATTAAATATGTCAATTTTTATAATTATATATAATGAATAGATTATTTAAAAAATATGCATGATATCTACTTCATAAAATTAAATATCATTAAAATGCAGTCGAATGTTATAACATACCACAAAAATGTGTTAGCCCTAGGGTATCATGAATTGTCCATACAAGCATTGCATGGAATTGAAATTGTCTTTGTACTATTGGTCTAGAGACGTCATACATAGTGATGCCATTCCATAACTTTAGTAACTCGTTGATAAGAGGCTCGATATATACATTCATATCTTTGACTTGGTACTTACCTAGTTGAATGAACATAAACATTACATAATTATTATAACCATTTTACTGCAATATATATAAATTAATGTACATAACTATTAAATGAAAAAAATATAAGTGATTATGCAACAAATAAGACAAATGAGATGCTACTATGTTAAAGAAAATTGACGTAAATAAATACCTGGAACAATCATTGCCAACATTATGTGCTCCCTCTTTATTCACAGCCATGGAGGAATGTTATTGTTGATAACAAAAACAAGCCACACTAAGTAAATAGATCTGAGCTCTCCAAATGGATTGACATCGTCTGCTTCCAATGAAAGCCTGAGATTATGAGGTTCTTCTTTAAAGTGTGGCCATTTTTCCTCCATGTCCCTAAATGCAGAACCATCCGCAGGCATTCAAAGAATGTCATCTCCACTTCTATTTTGTGCATGGTAATCCATAAATTGTGCTAAGATTTTGCACCTAAATAATTGTTGCATACATGGAATAATGGGAATATAACGAAGAACCTTGTGAGGCACCTTTTTTGTTAGTTGATCTATTTGATATCTACTAATATGACATTTTGGGCATTCTGTTGTAAATTCATGTTGTTTATGATATATAATATGATCATTGGGACATGCATCTATTGATTGATACTCCATTCCAATATCTTTTATAATGGAAGATAAATCTCAGTATGAGCGAGGTAAAATATTTGATGGTGGTAACAAAAATTCACCAATCAATCTACAACAAAAAATAATTTGTTAAAATAAAGAATATCAATGGTACATATTTCATCCTTTATTTACTAGTGATGAACTAACAACAATTAAAATAGATGAAAAAAGATGACATATATGACATACCTTAACATCCGTGAGATTGCTATGTTGGATAAACCATTCATAACCTTCAAGTTCACTAGCAACAATATAGCAGAGAGAAGATTTGTTTGGGAGCCTTCATAAATGGGCTCGTATGCCTTCTCAAGTACAAGTAAATCATGAACATCATCAAAGTCATCTTGATCATCATGATTAGCTATGCCACTAAATGTGTCATGGATCAATGTATTTGTACCATCATCTTCAACTGTGTTTTCTGGCCGCGCATGATCATCTTCTTCCATAGGATCATTAACTTGATCTTCGATATTCACAACTCCATATTCCTCCGCTTGCAAAACCACATTCTTCGGGCCCCGATAATCCATATCATGTGCCCTAGGGTGAGCCACCTTTATAATAATGATAGACACAAATAAACCATGATCATGATCAAGTGATTTATATATATATATATATATATAATGTTAAAACGATATAAACATTTACAAATTCAATCAATATAAACACATATAATGAACAACTTACCAATGGACAATAATCATTCCCCCCTTCAACATGACGATGCTACCTACAATGTTTCTCAGTTGTGATTAAAAGTCTTCTCATCTTTAAGCCCTTGCAATTATTGCAAGGACAATAACATTTCCCATCACCCTTTCTTTTCAATCTAGCCCACAATCTATCAAGTGTCTCTTCATTTTGTTCTGGACTAATATTATTTGACATGATTTTTCTTTACCAAACTTGGATATTTAGATCTTCAAAAAATATCAAACTCACACTCCAATAATTTTCAATCATAGACAGGTAACAAAATCTAATAATTCTGATATTTTACACCAAAAAAATTTGGCATGCAACCACCCCTGCAAAAGAGAAGATATTTTGAAGTTAATGACCCCAAAAAACACTTTAAAATGCTAATTCTAGAACTTATTAAATTCTAATTTTACTATGATTTCCAGTCGTTGGACCCCTAAAATCATAATATTGAACTTGCACAACAAAATCTGGAAATGAAATTCTAAAAATGCACAAGTCTAAAAATGAAATCTGATGAGATGTTGCTTTAAAATATGATTTTCAATCCTAGAAATACAAATCT